>JALIZH010025811.1:0-55891 GCA_030522465.1 Rhipicephalus appendiculatus | reverse complement strand
CTTTAAAGAAACAATAAGAAGCGCCACACACTATGTGTTGTGTGTGCTGCTTAAAAGCATCGTAAGCCAAGCCACGTGAGCGCCTCAGGTTGAAATTAATATACGAATTATTATTGATGTTTTGTTGTCAGCTGCGTTTTTAAGAGATTAAAACGACGTTCATCGCTCTTTCGACATGTCATCCTTGCATTGTTTGCTCTTCTCTTGACAGAGTATCCGAATAATCCTAGATGTAGACATTCACTCGCACTTTCAGACAAAATATGAAAAGAAGGTTTTGAAGTAAACGTTCTGAACTTGATTGGCCGAATGGATTGTAGCGAAACCACAGTTATTATATAAAAAAATGCTGGTAAACAGTATACTAACATATCTGAGGCGCTAAAGTCTATATTGAAAATATGTTTAGCACACCAAGATATCTGCAGCCGTTTGTAGCTGTTTAGAGAAGTTCTATAAGAGGTTTCTTGTTTCGTAGCACGGAGGTTGGTTTCTACGTACCAACTTTTTTAGCACCCTGACATACGCTTTCTCTGAAACACACCACACTAAAATACTTAGGCGTTGCTGTTTCTATGAAAACGTCGAACGCTGATGCGTTCATCCGGAGCGCGCTGCCTTTGGTACCCGGCATTCCAGGGTTAACAAGGGAAGCAAACCGTTCTAGAAATGCCACACCAAGGTTCCTTGGCCGCCATTCTTGTCAAAAAATATTGGTCGTGCAAAGTCCATGACCTTGCACTTTAAACAATGTATCAGCTGCGACCGACGAAAGATATGGGGCTGACATGATGGCCCCCCTGAGATGATTATATGGACCCCTCTTTCGCACACTATGAGACACTTGGCGAATACGTGAGCCAGTAAAAAATAAAAGCGCGCGTGGCAAAGCGCAGCTGCTTTAGCTAACTTCAACGAACAGAAGTGGATTTCACAATGTCATGCACGCATCTTGAAATGCATTTTATACGAATAATACAGAGGGGAAATTTATTCATATCGTATATTCTGAGAGAAGGAAAACAATTGCACTCTACCTGTCGTGACGCTTGTCACACCACATAACGTAGAAATTGGGTGCTTCTGTGGAATTGTATGAGTTCATTTGAAGGGAGGATGAATATTAACCATTACCATTATTATTTCGAAGTAATCATAATCCTGGCAGGCTGACGTGCACAGCCTGGTAGCGGCAGATAACCGACGCATGCTGGAAAGCGTTCGTGCGGCGTGAAAACAACATTTAGCAACATTCTGATAATTGCATGGACACACCCACTCTATACTGACGGAAGTCGACTACCTTATCGCACGCGCCGGTTTCCGATTTTATTGGTGCAGCGCTTGCGCCGTTAGAATCGAAGATCTGGCACGTGTTCGTGAACAGAAAGCGTACAGCGCTTTCATATCGGCTGGGAACGCAATTAAAGATTGAAGTGGGTCTTGCGCCTTGGCACAATGACGAGTCAGTCACGAAAGATCGAAGTAACCAAAAGTCGCTATATAAAGAAACCACCACGACCAGAGGCCATTCGTACGCACGCATACGAAGGATAAGCACGATGCTTGTCAAGCTTGCCTTTTTCACGTTGTTGCTGTTCGCGGTTGACGGCGAGCGGGACGACGACAAGCTACTCGCCAGAGCTCACAACCAGTTCGCCCTCAAGCTCCTAAAGCAGCTTGCACGTGAAGAGCCCTCGTCCAACATCGTATTTTCTCCGACTAGCATCGCTTCTGCGTTCGGTATGGCCTACGCCGGTGCCCGGGGAAGCTCGGAGGCCGAGCTTGGATCGGTGCTGGGCCACACCGCAGTCGGCCTCACGGACCGAGCAAGAGTGCTCGCGGCCTACAAGATCTTGCTGCAACAAGCGGCATCGCCCGACGTGACGCTGGATGTGGCCAACCTGGTGCTTATACAGAGGGGCTTTCCCATAAGCGAAAGCTACCAGAAACAGATACGCGATGTCTTTGACGCGGAGCTCAGGTCCGCTGACTTTGCTGACGCTGGTTCTGAGGCCGCATTCGAAGTAAATGCCTGGGTGCGGAACAAAACTCGGGGCAAGATTTCCGATATCTTGCCCGAACGCCAGTCGCTGTACATCGTCCTCTTCCTTCTGAATGCCGTCTACTTCAAGGGCACCTGGGTGACAAAGTTCGACATCGCCGACACCGCGGACAGACCCTTCTTCAACCTGGGAACCACCGAGGTGAGCAGGCCGGCGATGCAGCTCGAAACGCGTCTCCTGTACACCAGTATCGACGGCCTGAACGCGTCCGCTGTAGAGCTCCCGTACCATGGGGACAAGTTTGCCATGGTGGTCGTGCTTCCGGACAACCCCACTGGGCTTCAATCGGTCAGGGATGGCCTGTCTGTCAATGTTATCGAAGCTCTCGGCGACAACATGTACTGGACAGACGTCGTGCTAAGGCTCCCAAAGTTCGAGATCAGCCAGCGCTACAACTTGGTACCCGCAATGGAGGCACTTGGGTTGAACGTGGTGTTCGGACGCTCGGCTGACTTCAGCAGAATCGTCGATGGTAAACGCGTCCACATTTCCGATGCCGTGCACCAAGCAGCAGTCGAGGTTAATGAGGAGGGAACCGTCGCAGCTGCTGTCACTGGCTTGTCCATCAGGCCGATCTTGGCTGTGTACATCCCACCTCCACCCGTTTTGTTCACCGTTGACCACCCTTTCCTGTACTACATCAGGGACAAAAACAGCAACCGCATCTTCTTCGTCGGCGAAGTCCACAGTCTCTGACGGGAGATAGAAGTGCTTAGACAATCATTTTTACCTTGCACCTAATTCAATGTGGGAAACATTCCTGTTCGGAAATAAAGTCTGGAATTTTAATACATCGAACTGTTCTCCCGCACGGCTTTACTAATTTCGCAGCGCTTCAAATAACGCAAAAAAAAAAGCATCCGCAGCATGTGTTACACTAGCAGTGACATGCACTGTAAGGCGAAAGCCTGGTGTGTACTTGGTAATACAAACAAGGAATTAACTGACTTCTTCTAAGCCATAACGCGTGAGCCACAGGGTTAGCGACACGCGTTAAATTACTTCGACGCTCTCACTCGATTGAAATGTTCCTTCACCGAAAGTTTCTGCACCTCACGCGGTTTGCACTGCTTCCGGGATCGACGCAACTAGCGAAGATATGGTGTGATGGCTCATCACGTGGAGCCATGTGATGAAAGCATGACGTGACGTCGTAATAACGTCACAAATTTCTGCGATCTGTGACGTCACAACTTGACATCATCAGGGACGTAGGTCACGTTTTTTGTACCACTTCATTCGTCTGCCATATTTCGGTCAAGGGCCCGCTCAACCGACGCGAGGTCATGAACCACCCCTCGTGCTTAATGAAAGAACACATCGGGCGGAATGCAGACACTGGTGCGGGGTGCTGTGCAGGATGGCCCGAGCGTCTCGGGAAATCGATTTTGCTCCGAGCTCGCACTACGGAGGGCATGACAGGGAGACAGTGCGGAGCAAGGGGAAGCAGCCTTGAGAAAAAAGACCACAAAATCGCGCATGCATCACAAACGCATTTGCGGCGTTTGTTGCGGTTTTCAATAGAACAAAGCGTGCGAACACGTCAGTGCCGCCACTCGGTAAACATTTGAACAGTGCATCAATCTCAGCGTGCTTGTCGGGCTTCCTCTTTGCCAGGGCTGGAAGTATAGCGATAGAATAACATCGCGATAATATTTTAGAGGTACTTTTTAGTATATGTATTTGTGTATCGAGGTACATTTGAAAAACGTATTTGTATCTCAGCACACTCTAAAGCAAAATAGGCGCGTGCGATGTGCAAACCAGTTAGTATGCAAAGGCAAGAACCACGCGGGAGATGCAGGCGGTGTGCAGATATACGCTCCGTGTGCAAACCGTTGTCAACAGAACTAACCATCCTCCTCACTCATGGGGCAGTCTTTCCACTTGTGTTCGTGTTGGCGATTATGTCACGCACGGAGAGTTCGACGATCTAGAAACTACGCCGCGGCGCCTTAAGGTCTTACTACACGCACACATTGCAGCGTGTGGCTTGTAGAATCAGCGCCGCGCCCTCTCCATATGGAGAGATACTGCGCGCAGTTTCGTGTAGCCGCTCGCCCTCTCCCTTTATAAGGAGAGGGCGCAGCGGTGCGTCTGCGCACCCCGCGCTGCAACGCTTACGTGTGGTTAGGCCTTTACATGTAGAGGCATGCGCGCATGAGCTTGTGGTGCGGCTTTTACGTTTCGACGCACCCATGAAGTCTGGAGCTGGTCAGTGATGTTCCGTGCAGGGAATTTTCCCTTTTTCAGGGAATTTTGGACAGTCATTTTGGACCAAAGGGAAAAAGGGAATCTTCGTGATATTGCAGGGAATTTTGAGGGGCGGCGAAATTTTGTTTTATAACGATCAAAAGACTGTGGACATGAGGCTTTCGCATGTCGCAATCGTTTCTGGCGCATGTAGCGCGCCAAACCACAGCCTCTAAGGTTCGTTTTTAAGGACCGTAGTCTTTAAAAACCCAGCCAATATATATTGGCTGGGTTTTAACAACCCAATCAATATTTATTCTAGTCACTTCACATTTATTTATTTTTTTCTTTACGGTAGTTTGCAGAACCGTTCCTAATCAAGTCAATAAAATGTTAAATACCACCACAAAAGCTCGTTTTATTTTACAATATTTAGTCACCATTATTGGAAAGTTGACGTGCTTTTTGTACAAAATGTGGTGCATATAGATACAGAGCGTCTGCTAGGCACATTAATGTACGCCACGTCACTCAGTAACAATAAAAAAACAATAAACTTTTCTTCTTATGCAGTGGCCGTGTGCATGAGCATGTACAGCATTCCTTCCGCATCGCATACCGCTTAAAGCTAGATCTAAGGTAGCTCCTTCGTAGTATTAAAAGCCGATCTCAGAGGCGATGCTTTGAGTTGGGCAGAAAAGAAAAGAAAGCGATGGGAAGAGCCTGAAACACGTCGAACACTATATATATATATATATATATTATAAACTTTTTTTGTGGAGGGAAATATGCGGGGATTTTTGGCGATGTATGCGGGGAAAAATGCCGGAAATGGGGAATTTTCGGGCCTCGGAAAGGGAATCCTTCTGTCCAGGACGGAGCATCACTGGAGCTGGTCTCGACGCGTCGTGACACCGCGCTGCATATCTCCGGCGTAGTCACGGTACTGCGTCGCGACCGGCTGGGAATGGCGGCGGGGAAGACAGCAGGCCTAGAGTCATGCCTAGAGTGGCCTAGTATAGGGGGAGTGTCCAAAGCGCCGGCTCCCGCGTGCGCCTTTTGCGGGGAACTGCCGCGCCGCGCCGCTGCTGCGCCGGACCTATGGGCTTTCCTCGCTCGGGAGCGCGCGTAAAGCCAGGGGCGTCTGCTACGCGCTGTGGTTTTTTGCGCTGGGCTTCCACACAGGGCACGTGAAGTCTACTTAACTTTAATAATGTGGTGCTGAGTGGAGCTTACCCATCTTTGAGCGTTGTATTAGTGCGGGGGCAACAATATAATGCAAAAAATCTTGTGTGAAAAATGAAAAAATCAGCGTGGCCTAGTCCCAGTGATAGAGCTTGAGAACGTTGGTGCGAGCGTAAAAACGCGTAAAATGAGGAGGCACAACGAAATAACGAAAAGAAAATTTCTCGCATGGTCAATCTGGCAATGGCATCGCGCATGCATGAGTAAAGAGTAATAAAACAAGGTAAATTACACGCGCCGTC
The DNA here is from genome assembly GCA_030522465.1 of Rhipicephalus appendiculatus. Classification (NCBI taxonomy): domain Eukaryota; kingdom Metazoa; phylum Arthropoda; class Arachnida; order Ixodida; family Ixodidae; genus Rhipicephalus; species Rhipicephalus appendiculatus. The sequence continues at coordinate 50,145 of JALIZH010025811.1, read as the reverse complement.
AGCTGAAATGCTTACGTGCAGTGACCGCTTCGCTCACCGCCACTTCTCATGGTCGCCGGTGGTTTTCTAGCCATACCCACACCGCTTTATTCGACAATTCGTTAGCCTCGACTAGAACTTCAATATGGACAGATCACATCGGGAAGACGTACGGGAAAAAAAATTGACGGCAGATCCACGAGGTGAATGATGATGAGATTGGGCGAAGCTCCTGGAAGTAATCATCGGTTAAACCGTGAAATTTCTTCCGTTAATTCGCCTGATAAAAATGACGTGAAACGATTGATTAAATGTTTTATCAAACTTTTATTGGTGGTTTCCGTTGTCCTTTCATTATGACCGCTTTGTGGTCGGTGAAATGTAAGCTAAGTGGTTCTTGCACTGGTTGCAGCGGCATCCTTATCCATACGAGCACACACCGACGGCAACGAGCATCGTCAACTACAAACCTGTATCGCGATATGGTTTTGATTATAAGACCATTGCTTTAGAAAACACCTGGCGTCTTTCGTTAAGCAGCTGGCGTCTTTTCGTTTTGCTTTAGAAACATCTGGCGTCTTTCGTTGGTTTATTCATCAATCAACGGCGTTTTGAAGAAAATTTTTATTGTTTAATCACGCACAGGAGAAATCTCACCAGGCACTACCTTGGAGGTAAACAATGGCTGCTACTGGGAATGAGAGACAGCAGAAGTCGGCTTTCTTTTTTTTAACGTTTCCTACTGGAACATGCCAATGGCTGCTAATGGGGAATAAGAGATAGAAGAATTCGGCTTTTAGTTAACGCGCACGCTGCGAATTTTTTATTGTTCAACAACGCACAGGAGAAATCTCCCACCGGCACCACCTTGGAGGTCAAAGCGTAAGGCTTGTTACGCACTACGACTACGACTACGACAAAGACGAGGGACGAACGGGTGCCGCTTTAAGGAGCTTCGCCCCTAAAAAAGAAAGAGTAGATCATACTACCTTAATATATTGTTGGCTTATCTTTGCTTCTGAGGTAGCGTACAAGGCTCACCGAGCGCAAAGCTTAAGTTAAATTCCGACATTTGAATGAAAAGCAATGCCAGGTAAACATGCATTATTCCACAAGCTGGTGCATAAAAGGCGCATTATAGAAAATGATGTACCAATTTCCGGGTATCATGAAATTAAAGTTACTAATACCCTTATTCTTGCTGTACGAGTTGAATAGCTGCCTGAACAAAAACACGGTAAAGAGTTTACAAGTGGAAGTGTAATATTTTAACCACTGTAGAAAACTTGGAATATAGAGATGACTTATTTACCAAGAATGAAAAAGAAAAAGCAACATGCGACAATATATATATATATTTTTTAGATAAGTATATAGAGATATCGAGATTAGTTCTTTGAGAGCCAGCTGTGTTCACTCATCCGTCGAGTTTGTTTGTATCTACAGGGATCTCTGAACGTCACTATGAAACATTTCCGCGATATATGTGCATCGCTTCAAGCCTTCAACATAGGAAATGGAAAAAGTTTCAAACTACTCATTTTAACTTCAAATATTTTCCAGGTTCTCGGTGGTTAAGGTTCGCACAGTTCAGAGACGTTTACAAAGAAAAATACAAAAAATGTAGACGAGTGGCTACATGACATGCAATCGTTCCCGGCTGCAATTCCCGTTTTAAATGCGAAGCATTTCTTAGCGAACTTTGGCGACTTTGAGCGTATCTATCTATCTATCTATCTATCTATCTATCTATCTATCTATCTATCTATCTATCTATCTATCTATCTATCTATCTATCTATCTATCTATCTATCTATCTATCTATCTATCTATATATCTATCTATCTATCTATCTATCTAGCCGCCTACGACTTTGTGCTCTCCTGGCCGTATCGTTTATGGGATTTATACCAAATTTGGTATGGCATAAGATGACTGTATGACGAACATAAATAGCTGGTTATATCATGAAAATCATGACTAACTTGTCATGAAAAGTATGATTTACATGCCACGCTCATGGCGCGCTCGCGGCCGTTTCGTTAGCTTGAGATACACCAAATTTGGTATTGAGTGACATGACTGTAAGGCGAACATAAATGACAAGTGGTAATATAGAAATCATGACTTCATGAGCGACATGACTTGTATTCCACACTCATGGCGCGCTCGCGGCCGTTTCGTTAGCTTGATATACACCAAATTTGGTATTGAGTGATATGACTGTATGGCGAACATAAATGACAAGTGGTAATATGGAAATCATGACTTGTCATGTGCGACATGACTTGCATGCCACGCTCATGCGCGCCCGCTGCCGTTTCGTTAGCTTGATATACACCAAATTTGGTATTGAGTGACATGACTCTATGCCGAACAGAAATGACAAGTGGTAATATGGAAATCATGACTTGTCATGTGCGACATGACTTGCATTCCACGCTCATGGCGCGCTCGCGGCCGTTTCGTTAGCTTGATATACACCAAATTTGGTATTGAGTGACATGACTGTATGAGGAACATAAATGACAAGTGGTAATATGGAAATCATGACTTGTCATGTGCGACATGACTTGCATGCCACGCTCATGGCGCGCTCGCGGCCGTTTCGTTAGCTTGAGATACACCGAATTTGGTATTGAGTGACATGACTGTATGGCGAACATAAATGACAAGTGGTAATATGGAAATCATGACTTCATGAGCGACATGACGTCCATGCCACGCTCATGGCGCGCTCGCGGCCGTTTCGTTAGTTTGATATGCACCAAATTTGGTATTGAGTGACATGAGTGCATGGCGAACATAAATGACAAGTGGTAATATGGAAATCATGACTTGTCATGTGCGACATATGACTTGCATGCCACGCTCATGGCGTGCTCGCCGCCGTTTCGTTAGCTTGATATACACCAAATTTGGTGTTGAGTGACAGGACTGTATAACGAACATAAGTGGCAGGTGGTAACATGAATATCTTGGCATGCATGTCATCTACAATGCCATTTACATGCCAGGCTCGTGGTGCGCTTGCGCCCAGTTCGCTAGCTTGACATACACCAAAATTGGTATATCGCGACGTGACTGTATGACGAACACAAATGACAGGTCGTAACATGTAAAACATGACATGCAAATTATGTAAAGCATGATTTGCTCCTTCCTGGCTGCTTCGCATTACATCGATTTCCACAGTGCGTGGGATCTGCCGGCTTTTTTCTGATGAGCTCAATATAGCGTACACCACGCTTTTGTGCTAAACCTCCCCATTACTGACACAGCTCAAAATTTTACCATTAACTGACACAGCGTGTCTGTCATCTCTTTAATAAACATAAAGAGATGGCCTGATAGGCGAAGCAAGCCTCTTGTGTACGTACCACGGGCGTGTAATCAGCTGCTGTGAGCTGAGAATCACACTTGGTGTCCGGAAATCGCTCGTAACATGCAGTGAGGCGTACATAATGCACTGTTATCGATTCATTTACTTTGGTTTGTCGTGTTGTTTTTTTTTTAAGGCGACAGCCTTAGATGCCTCATCAAACACGGAAATTAACCACTGGCGTCCCGCGTCGTCAACACGAGTGATGCAAAAACATTATCACGTGATGACGTCACAGATTGATAAAATTTGTGACGGCATCATAACGTCAAACAGCGTGATGTCTTGATGACGTCATCACCTGACATGGGCACTTTGCATTGCCTCCGTGATCCGTAGGCCGATCACGGAGGCCATGTAAACCAGGTGACGTTCAGAAACCTTGCAATGTGGTCGATCCTGGGGGGCAGTGCGAAACCACATTAGGTGCAGAAAGCTTTCGAAGGGGGGCCGGGGGAGCATTAAGGCATCGAATGAAGAAAAATAAGAACATGGCTTTTGCCGTCGAGTCGCCTTAGGCGAATGCATAAGCGACCTTGCGAGTTTTATTTTTTTTTTCATGTATTTTACCTATGCGGGCAATGCTTCAAAATGTATAGGTAAGTCCTACATCTGGATATCGATATTGCTGACAGCCATGTTTTCATTCACTGAAGGAGACAAATGGTCAGACCACGCATCGTCAGAATTATTTCTGGCCAAAGAAAGTGGGTTTGCGCACCACACGCCATATTGTTACGATTACTCTTTACGCAAATCACAAGCATGTCAAGTTAGTGATGCCATGACCTTACCGAGTGAACGAGACGCGATAGTTACGCGAGTTATTGTTTACTTTTGGTACCGCGGCCACACCGACGGACACATTCCGCTTCGCATGAAAGGGCTTGAAGTAGCAAAGCGCGGCAGCCATGTAAAACAAATCGAATGCACGAAATAAAAGAAAGGATATGAAGTGTTCATACGCGTTAGTATGAGATGGCCATTTACTATGTGCATATATCTGCTACGTTCTCCTGGTTATCTTTATGATCTCCAGCTTATTCTCTTCTACAGCACGTTTACGTTCGTTATTCCACAAGAAACTAAATTAAGCACCTTCGCTCACGATGGGTGCGCGCGAAATGCGTTCCTCAAACGGGCGCGTAAGTGTGGACGATTGCGGTGGCAAAGCAACTGAAAGGAAATGTACAAAATCCCAGTTTCACAACCCACAAACGTGTTCTGTGTGGTGAGTCGCTGCAGTATTATGTTGCAGTGACGTAGTATTAAATCTTGTCCATATTACCTCAACTTTGGCTAATAGCGGCCAAAATATCGGGCGCGTATCAGACACTCGCCGCTTTGACGCGGCTTCCACCGCGGAGAATGCCCACGGGTCCGGCACGGCAGCGCCGCGGCGCGGGAGTTCACCGCGAAAGGCCCTCGCTCCTACCATGTATTCGCGCGGCGCTTTGGACACTCCCCCTATTCTAGGTCACTCTAGCAGGCCTATCGGATCCATGATATTAATCTGACTCTGGACCGAAATTGGCTTTTGGATTCTTTTAAAAGTAAGTGATCATTCTTTATTTTCCCATGCCTGTCGCGTGCGCGGAAACGCATCACGTTTGCCGGCAACGGGCTTGATCCTATCGTATATCGCGTGCACGAAATGGACCGCGAAGGCCGGCTTGGGCGTCAGCTCGTCTGAGCTTTGTGACCGCCTGGAAATTGCCCGCCATTGCCGGACGCTTCCTCATCGAGGGTTCGCCGCGGTGATGAGCTGAGGGCTCGAGATATTGGGCACAGTACTCGCCGCTGTGCTGTCACTCGTCCGAAACGTATTGCGATGGCCGGCAACAAGCTAGGTTCTATGTCGCGCGCTTGACGTGCACTACGGCATGGGCTGACGGGGGGCTTTAGCTAGTCGACATTAGGTGTGCTTTAAAACTCTGTCGTAATTGGTCCCCATTATCGTCGAGGTTCGCTGGCGGCAGCGGTGGCTGACAGGCTTGCTTGCGCTGTACGACGTCGCTCGCAGAAAACTCGTTGACTCGTTGGCGGCACGGTAGTTGGCGGCGCCTCGGCGTGATGGCTGCGGCTGCCGCACTTGACCTGTTCCGCTATGTGGCTAGGACTGCGTATTTGATTATGTAAAACATCACGGTGAAATTATCTGCATGCCATATTTTAGACGTGTCTGTTTATTTCACCTTGCAAGAATTTGCCATATGCGTGCGTCTTCATCCTCTCTGTAACGTGTGACTAACTATTTGCAATATTTTTGTGCTTTGCAGGATGCAGCCGTCGTCCTCAACGCACAGAATGCTGTGTGCTCTGGCGCGTTCAATGCCAGTCATTTATCGCTTCCGTTGAAGCAGCTTCACTGAAAGGACTGTACGAGGTATGACAATGCGGCTGGACCTGTATTTTACATTTTACAGTGAATTCAATGAAACAAAGCACAAACATGATGTGAATAGAGAAAAACAAAATGTTTCACTGTCTCGAATTCGTCTTTCGTTGTCGCATTCACTGCGGAAGCGGTGATACACGCTTTATAAATATTTTTTTTCGCGTGTTTCCTTGCGCATCAACATACCTGAAGCAGGCAGTAACACCATTTACATCATTACTTTCTTGATGTCCCTGAAGTACAGTATGGTCCAATCTTACAGGGAACACGCGCGTGCATGGCGTCGGTCCGCGGAGCGCTAACTGCTGGCGAAATTTCGGAAATGCCGCGCATGCGTAGAGGTTCATGAAGGCGGTGCGCGTCCCGATTTGCCTCCTGGTTCTCTGCCACAGATCTCGGCGTGCGCCAGCGAGCAATGACCCTTCCCGCTTTTCTTTTTCGCAGTGAATAGCGACAGATACCTAATCGGCCTGCCCCTTCTTTAACAGACCGATATTTTATGGTCGCAAGGGCGAGCTTAGTGTGCTCGCTGCATCGGATGTCAATTACCTTTTCAAAAGTGGTCACTTGCAGCCAGCAGTATGTGTGCTCACCGATTGCCCTATTGGTGAGCACTGACGAAGAGTTGCGGAAATTTTCGGTTCTCTTTTCCTTCCACAGGTCACATATCATTTTATTTTGTTTTCATTTGCCAGAACATGGGCGTGTGCCTACACACTCGCTTTGCGTGCTTTAAAATTGATATGGCTAGTCTTTTCCGCATGCGCCCTCTCTCCCAAAAATGAGTTTTCTCCTCCATGTTTACCTTCAGGCGTCGTTCTATACACGAAGTGCATTATTGTAGGCTTGTGTTGTAACAAAATTATTTTCATAGACATGTCGAACTGATATCGCAAATACCCGATCTAAAGCGCTTCTGCAGATCGCGTCCAGTAAAAGCTGCCGAAAGGCTGCAGTAATAACTAAAACCATATGTCTACATATATATATTGTGAGCACAGTATTCACTGTGGTTGTCCTTCATCCTCTTCTTCTGTATATAATCATCATCACTGGGATCATCTTCTTCGTTCGAAGATTATTAGTCGGCGGCTCTGCTCAATAAACGGCGTCGAGCCCACGATATCGATGCCGTCTTGCAGAGTGGTGGAGGCTGCTGTCGATCCTCAATTCCTCTCTGACGTCCAGTTCCCCTGGAGCTTTGTTCGGGTCGTCGTTTAGTACGCCTGTCTGCTGCCATGACCCAAGAAACGCTGCCCGGACCGTCCGGTAACGCCGCCCAACCACCCACCCACGCATGGCCCTGGACCGTCACCGCCCGGCAGCGGGACCCACCTATCTTCTCCGGTCTCCCACGTGACGACGCCTAAGTATGGCTCAAGGAGTATGACATGGCGAGTGTGTACAACCAATGGCACGCACCTCAAAAACTACGTCACGTCGCATTCTATCTCTCAGACGTCGCAAAAACGTGGTATTTTAACCACGAGGGCAGCTTCGCTGTGTGGTCCGTCTTTGCTCAACAAATCCGCAGTATCTTCGGGACACCAAACATCCACTCTGAAGTCTCGAAGAAGCAGCTCGACGGACGCGTACAACACCCAGGGGAGACGTACACCTCGTACATTGAAGACGTCCTTTCCCTTTGCCGCCGCGTGAACTCGGATATGACCGAAGCTGACCGCGTTCGAGACATCCTCACAGGGATAGGCCAAGTCGCGTTCAATGCTCTGGCCGTCAAAAACCCCAGCACCGTCCAGCATATCATCACGACCTGCGAACATCTCGACGAACTACAGGCCATCCAACTGCACCCAGACGCCTGTGACGTCGGACCTTGATTCGCACTCTCATTCGCGAAGAGCTGCAAGCGCAAGGACTCTCATGTCCACCTGCCCCTCAGCCTCGCTCCTCGTCTACTAGTCTACGTGACACCATCAAAGAGGAGCTGTCTTCCATGGCTTGTGCTCTCACGTCTGACACTCCGCCGCCACCAACTCCGCCCGCGACGTATGCGCAAATCGCTGCCATGCAACCTTCCTTAGTCCAGTCTGTGCATCCTGTTCCTGATCAGAGCAACATAGCGGCATTTGCACCACGTTCGCTTGTTCCACCATCTCCGGCATTCTACGCCCCCCTGACGCTCGTCTCGCCCAATATGTTATTATTGCGGCATTCGAGGCCATATCTCTCGATATCGTCGTAAACGCCAGCAGGACAAACGCCGCGGCTATGACGCTTACGAAAGAGATTGGACGTCCTCTCCTAGCCAGTACCAGCGCCGCCCTTCAACACGTTCCTTCTCCCCGTCTTGTCCACCCGACGCACCTCGAACCTGCCGCCCAGGACGCCCCCCGCTCCCCTTCTCCTCTGCGCCGCTCAACATCGCCTCTACGACCGGTCGCCCCTGTCCCTAACTACCACTCGGAAAACTAGCTGGTGCAGTTTTTGGAGGGAAAGCTGCATCGCTCGGACAAACATCAACGCCTCTAGAGGGCTCGGCCAATTTGTTATTAGTGTATGCTGAAGGGGTGCCTATTCAAGCGTTGGTGGACACGGGGGCCGCTATTTCTGTTATTCATGCGAATCTGTGTTACCGTCTACGTAAGGTTACTACACCTTATAATGGTACTCCCTTACGTAAAGCAAATGACTTCACGATACAGCCATCAGCACACTGCACCTTTCGCGTTACCATTGATGTGATCCGGCACCATATTCAGTTCGCCGTGTTGACTTCCTGCGCTTATATGCTCATTTTGGGATGGGACTTTCTTTCTGATGCTGCCGCTTCCATATCTTGTCGACAACCCCTCGTACATATCCAAGAGACTGATGCTACCGACGTGGAATATTCGTCCCACCACCGCCTTCGGACCATCAAAGATTCCGTAGTCCCACCTGGCCATGAGCAAGTTCTTACGGTTGCTTCAGACTTCGTTAACCACGGTGATGTTCTAGTTGCTCCATCAGCCCGTTGTATATCGAAAGGCATTGCACTAGCAACGAGTCTTGTTCGTTTCACCAGCGGTACCGCCTTCCTCGCTGTACGCAATGCCACGAATGAACCGATTCTGCTCCCTAAAGGCGCTGTTGTTGTTTGCGGCGTGGACACGCAACCTGTCTCTGTGGTGGCTGCGAATACTGGCACGACGCAACCACGGTCACCTACGGGTGCTGCTACTGCTACGGCTCTCACCAATGCTATCAGCAAGGACCTCACTCCGCCCCAAGCAGAAGAACTGCTCGCGTTGTTGTCGAGGCATCAATCTTCCTTCGACGTTTATTCCCCTATTAAGGCGAAAGCCTTTAATGTCTCATGCTCACGTCCGTCCGGTGTCCGTCCGTCCGTCCGCCGGTGTCCGTCCGTCCGTCCGTTCGTCCGTTTGTCCATCCGTCTGTCCGTCCATCCGTCCGTCCGTCTGTCCATCCCTCTGTCTGTCCGTCCGTCCATCCGTCCGTCTGTCTGTCTGTCTATCTGTGTGTCTGTCCGTCCGTCCGTCCATCCGTCCGTCCGTCTGTCTGTCTGTCTGTCCGTCCGTCTGTCTGTCTGTCCGTCCGTCCGTCCCGTCCATTTGAGCTCTGGCACGGAGCCAGGTGGCCGCCGGGATGCGCAAACGAACGCCGGTCGCGTCGGACTCTACAGCGCTCGCTCTTTGCTTGCGTAGCTTCGCTGTGCCTAGCGTTTGCAATCATTCTGACCGACGCCGTCTCAATGGACACAGGCGTTCACGGACACAGGCGTTCAATTCAATACACTTTCGAATTTACAAAGGGCCCGTCAATTTAAGCGCTGGAACGCTATGGCGTTTGCACGATGCACAAAGCGCGAGAAAATACTAACGCATGCGAACGGAGGAAGATTAGTCTGGCGTCTCGCTGCGACTTGCGGTAAAAAAATTAAAAAAGAAAACACGCACACATTCGCTTTGTGTGTTATCCCACTGAGAGTGTAAAAGAAAAAAGACATGGCATAGTCAGTGGAACGGCCACACGCTTTCGCCGAACACACTTTAGAATGTACAAAGTGTCATTCAATTTTTTCTAGGACAGACTTCGGCGGCAGCTCATCGTATTCACACCGATGGAACTTCTATTGTCCGCCGCCGACCATACCGGGTATCTTCCACCGAACGTGATATCATTGACAAGCACGTTGCTGACATGCTCAAGGAATACATCATCCGCCCCTCCGCAAGTCCTTGGTCGTCACCTGTCGTTCTTGTGCGCAAGAAAGACGGTTCGGTGCGATTCTGCGTCGACTACCGTGCGTTGAACAAGATAACCAGAAAAGACGTATACCCCTTGCCTCGCATTGATGATGCTTTAGATTCACTGCAAGGAGCGGAATATTTTTCCAGCCTTGACCTGCGCTCGGGTTAGTGGCAAATTCCCATGCACGAGGATGACGAGGAAAAAACTGCCTTTGCCGCACCCGACGGACTTTACGAATTTAACGTCATGCCTTTCGCCCTCTGCAACGCGCCAGCAACTTTTCAGCGAATGATGGACACTGTATTTCGGGGCCTTAAGTGGAAGACATGCTTGTGTTACCTTGACGACATTGTGATATTTTCTTCAACGTTCGAACAACACTTGCAACGCCTAGACGAAGTTCTGACGTGTCTCGCAGCTGCTGGTCTCCAGCTGAATACCAAAAAGTGCCACTTTGCAAGCAAAGCTATTAAGGTGCTAGGACATCTCGTAAGGAAAGACGGCATTCGGCCTGACCCCGACAAGATCGCCGCCGTTCTTCGCTTCCCGACGCCTCACCACTCCAAAGAGCTCCGCAGCTTTCTTGGTCTCACCTCTTACTTCCGGCACTTTATACGTGACTTCGCCACTATTGCCCCACCGCTTCACCAGCTACTATCTTCTGGAACATCATACGTATGGTCCGACGAGTGCCAAACGGCTTTTGACACCTTGAAACGTGCCCTCACGTCTGAGCCAGTGCTGTGTCATTTCGATGAAGCGGCCTCCACTCTCCTCCATACTGATGCCAGCGGTCATGGAATCGGCGCTGTTCTTCTGCAACGACACGATTGTTCTGGTGAACGCGTGATCGCATATGCCAGTCGGACCCTAACACCAGCCGAGAAAAACTACACCATCACCGAGCAGGAGTGCCTCGCCGTCGTCTGGGCCATCCAGAAGTTTAGACCACATCTCCATGGCCGCCACTTTACCGTCGTGACTGACCATCACACCTTGTGCTGGTTGTCGGCGTTAAAGAATTTGTCTGGACGTCTTGGTCGCTGGATACTCCGTCTTCAAAAGTACGACTTCGACGTCACGTACAAATCCGGCAAGAAACACAACGATGCAGATGCCCTTAGCCGTTGCCCGTTACGGCCGTCGACAAACATACCCGGCTTGTCGCCATCTGTGCGCAACCCCGTCAACGTATCTCCGGCAGTTCTTACACACGCCGCTCTCAATGCGCGTCCTTCTTTCCGCAACGAGATGTTCGCGTCTCACCAACGCAGCGACGCGTACTGCCGCTCCATTATGCAACGCCTTCGCGGCTCATCTCGTCCTCCTAATGCTCGCGCCCGTGGCCAGTTGCAGAACTTCAAGATGGAGAATTCTGTCCTATACCGCTATGTCTTCCATCCTGAAAGACAGCGTTGGGTTCCCGTCGCTCCTCGTTCACTGAGAGAACAAATATTGGAAACATTTCACGACGACCCTAAGGCTGGTCATCTCGGCTTTCATAAAACGTATGAGCGCATCCGCAGTCGCTTTACGTGGCCTGGGCTCTCCACCTGCGTGGCACGGTACGTTGCTTCATGCTCGCTCTGCCAGCGCCGCAAACAACCCACGTCATCTCCAGCTGGACTCCTACAACGTCTTCCATGTCCTGACGCCATTTGACGTCATTGGGATCGACCTCTACGGGCCGCTGCCAATATCAGCCAGCGGCAAGCGATGGATCGTCACTGCAGTCGACCACTTGACAAGGTACGCTGAAACAGCTGCACTACCTTCAAGATCAGCGGGGGACATTGCCACTTTCTTCTTAGAAGCCATATTTTTGCGACATGGCGCACCGCGCGTCCTTTCGAGTGACCGCGGCAAGGCCTTTTTGTCGAAACTACTAGACGTTCTCCACGCATGTAACACCATCCATAAGACTACTTCCAGCTACCATCCCCAAACTAATGGCCTCATAGAGCGCTTTCATCGAACTCTGCCCGATATGATATCCATGTATATCAATGCCGACCATACCAACTGGGATACCATACTGCCATTCGTCACCTTTGCGTACAATACTGCTACGCAGCGTACCACGGGCTATTCACCCTTCTTCCTTGTTTATGGACGTCAACCGACGTCTGCCCTCGACGTATCTTTTTTCGATGTCCCCGTGGACTCGTCGACGTCATCGAGTGCCAACTTAATATCACGCCTTGCCGCTTGTCGTCATCGTGTCCGCCTGAATACCGAAGCAAGTCAACAGGATCGGAAGACTCGCTACAATGAATTTCACCGCGTCGTTGAGCTCAGACCTGGCGACAAAGTGCTGCTGTGGACCCCGACGCGAGTTCCCGGCCTGTCTGAGAAATTTCAGTCACGATTTATCGTCCCCTACGCTGTTGTCGAGAAAACATAATTTTATCATATGCAAATCATTTTGGTGTACATTGGAAGTACAAAATTTGGCTAAGAAAACAAGCTTGCTTCCCAAATTTATTTTGTTTATCTTCTTTTTCCCTCGTGCATGCAATTGGCGAGCCATAAAGACGCAATAAAATAGAATACTTATCAAAAGCATGTCAAAGGTCAGCAATTTAGATTGCTGACCTTTGACATGCTTGCGTTGAAAAATTTCAACGTCGCGCCATGTAGTGCAAATGCGTGACGTCGCTAGCGCTTCAGGTTGTGGCGTCATATTTTATTGTTCAGATCCCGGCCGCGGCGGTCGCATTTCGATGGAGGCGAAATGGTAGAGGCCCGTGTACTGTGCGATGTCAGTGCACGTTAAAGAACACCAGATGGTCGAAATTTCCGGAGCCCTCCACTACGGCGTCTCTCATAATCATATCGTGGTTTTGGGACGTTAAACCCCAGATATTAATTTTATTTTATTGTTCATCTTTTGCTTGGTGTTAGTTGTCCCCCCCGATACGAAGATGGCGACGGTGGCAATGAGCCACTAACTGCTTCTTACATTGGACTTCTATGGAAGTTACGCTACCGGTTTCGACACAGCATGAAAACACGCTCGGAAAAAGCAACGATTCTCATTACAGCACAAAATAAATGCTTGATTTTGGGGTTATCCCGAGGCGGCGTAAAACTTGAAGCTAATATTTGGCGATTCAAGCAAGAGTAAGGTAAGTGACTAATTTACGTTTATACTAAAGTAATGACCGATATACAGGTGATATGTACACACGACTACCACTGCTATAAAGCAGGCAGAGCTCTCCTAGAGCACATGTTTTTTTTTCTTTTTTGAAGCTGTTGGTCCGACCTAACGGGGACACTGGGTTGATCTAGCTAAAGTATGAAACAGACTCACGGTCAGACAGAGGGGGGGAGGGCAGGGTTCCGTTTGGTGTCGCATAAGTCGGTTGCCAGACTCGGGGATATTAGCCCCTGCAGTACCACCTTTCCCGTTCCAGCTGTCTCATCTGTTTTGCTAGCGTCCGTGGTGTGCCGGTGTCACTGGGGCGCCCGTAACCCACGACGTGCCGCTTCGCGGTTCTCAGTATTTTGCCAGCGTCCGTAGAGTGCAGGTGTCACTGGGGCGGCCGTAACCCACGTCTGGCGGCCGACTTATGCGACACCAAACAGAACCCTGCCGCGGGGAGGCCTACGCTATCACATTTTTTCACATATGATAATCATACAAGCAATGAAGACGATGACCCCTCTGCCCGACTCATTTAGGTTAAACTGGAATCGTTTATCCTGCCATATTTTCGTCATGCAAATAATTAGAGCTCGTGCCTCCCTCGCCGACAGCGACACAGCACGTCAGTCTAAGTAAGCTAACAAAAATTATTTGCTTACGTGTAAATAGACGCCAAGAAGGACGCCGAGAAGCTGCGGTTGCGAAATGCGCGATGGAACGGCGTCCACAAAACCCAAGAATCTTGCCGATGGCGATGTGCCTTTGGAATCTTGGCACGTAGGTGGGGCTAGGGTGGCCAGAGGAAGGCCGATTCGCATGAAGCTTCGGCGGAAAAGCGCTTCAAAATAAATTGTGAGCGACATCAACGAGAATGAGGGTGAGGTGACCCTACAGTTTCCCTAACGATAGACCATACAAGAGGGAAGTATGGGAAGAATTAGTGTTCTACTCGGCCATTCCCCTACAATGGTTGTGTGTCATGTGCGGAGCAGAAGGAGAAGAAGTATGGCGCTAGTGTCTGTGGGGGCTAATACAGGTTGTAACGATAAGGTGAACACTTCTGGTAGCATTCATGGCTCCTCAGTGTGTCATTCGGCCTCTGGTCAAGAACACGTTCTCGACTTACACGTGACCACAGATGTCGATCTTGATGCCCGGGCTCAAAAACGAAGCCGGTCCCCGTTGAACAGTGCTACTCCCCCTTCCCCCCCAATCTAAGTCAAAAAAGGCTCCGTCTAGTAAGGTGCTCAAGGAGAGTATTTTGGAGAAAGTAGTCTCTGCAACAATTACTTCACCAAAATAGCGTCCCTGAAAGTTTTACAGTGGAATTGTCGCTCGATATTTGGTGCTATTACTGATTTACATTGTCTTAGTGCTCAGTTAAATCCTGATCTAATTTTATTACAAGAATCTTGGCTGTCTCCAGATAGTAATTTTTACTTTAGGAATTACCGTTCGTTTAGAGTAGACCGCCCTTCAAGAGGAGGTGGCTTAATTACAATGATATCAAACAGAATTTGTCATAAAGCAAAGATGACATTAAAAGTGCTTTCTCCGGAATGTGAGATATTAGTTATAAACATAACTCACCCGACTGGTCAGGATTTTTCAATAGCCAATGCCTACTTCCCTTCAGGCGTACATGACACCAGACCGTTGGACACCATAATTGGCACGTGTGGAAGAAATCTTTTATTAGCAGGGGACTTCAACGCTCATCATGTTACTTGGGGGGATAAAAACTGATGCCTGCGGCAGCCGCCTGTGGGATTGGTCGCAAGATAACCATCTAACATGCTTAAATTCCGGAAGCCCCACGTACGTGAGAGGTCGTATTACTTCATCTCTGGATTTAACTTTTGCAAGCTCCAACGTTAATATTTCGGCTTGGTCAGTGGTTGATTGTGCTACAAATAGCGACCACTTGCCGATAACGTTTGAAATAATGAGTCCGACTTCCCCGTCAGTTTCTAATGCACATAGGTTTATCAATTACACTAAATTTAAAGAATCGTTCCTTTCTTCATTCGCTTCGATATCAGATGACAGCACGAAGTTGAAAGCTTTAAGCATCTGTTCCGTGTTAAAGAATTCCCGAGAGAAAGCTGAATTTGTGGTTCCGTCAGCTAAGATGAACCCTAATTCTCCTTGGTGGACTGTGGATTGTTCGAGGGACTATAGGCGCAGAAAAGCATCCTGGAAAAAGTTGCTGTACAATCAATGCCCTCAAAATTGGAAGGACTACCAGTTCTGCGCTGGCGCATTTAAACGAACAGTTTCCAAAGCAAAAGAAAATTACGATATTCGGACGTTCGATCATCTTTCAAAATCAGACAATAAAAGGGCATTATATAAATTTATGCGTAAAAAGAAAATGATTCCGCGGCCTATCAATGCAGATTCTATCGTTTTGTCTCCGCAAGAAATAAAAGATTCGTTGGAAGTGGTTGGTAGGGGGTTAGAGTGTCGTTTTTCTTCCCAACTATCACCTCCTACTTTGGATGCATTAAGTGGTGTAGAATTTACAGAAATTTCCGGGTCTGAACTATCCCATGCGGTAGCTAGCCTTCCACCAGCGGCTCCTGGCCCGGACGGAGTCACGTCGGCCATGCTTAAAGTGATAAATAAAGAATGCCAAGATTATTTATTAGACGTTATTAATTATTCACTAAGAATGGCGTGGCTCCCATCTGAATGGAAAATTGCGAAAATGATTCCATTACTTAAAATTCCGGGTAAGGGATATGCCTTGGACAACATTAGGCCGATCGCGCTAACATCAAATTTGGTAAAACTGATTGAGAGGCTTTTAAATATTCGTATTCAAAATTTCATTAATGAGCAAGAAATCCTCAGTCCATCCCAAATTGGCTTCCGATCAGGATGCTCTATATGGCAGGCCCATATAGACTTGGAAAGTCGCATTCAGTTAGCTAGGAGAGAGAGGAAGTATGCTGCGTTGGTTACTCTGGACATCGCAAAAGCATATGACAGCGTTGAGCCAGTAGTTTTAATTAATCAGCTCTGCAACCTTAACTTCCCAAAGTATATCCAGGCATGGATTGCGGAATTTTTACAAAATAGAACGTTCTACTGTTTTCAAAGCGGCATATCGTCTTCTACGTATGCGCAAACAAGAGGCGTCCCGCAAGGGTCAGTCCTTTCACCGGTGTTGTTTAATATCTTAATGAGCTCCATTCCACGAAACGCGGACGTACAAACATATGTGTATGCTGATGATATTGCATTTTTTTCTTCAGCAGATGACATTCACCAGCTATACGCTATATTACAGTCATGCTTATCAGCCATAGAAAGGTGGCTTGATGGTTTACATTTGTATTTAAATGTCAACAAATGCTCTTTACTAACTTTCCCTTTAAAAGACCCTTTTCACATATCGCTTTATTATCATCTTGCAAATATTCCACAGGTAGATAAAGTAAAATATCTTGGTGTAATATATGACCCATCTATGACTTGGAAGCATCACATTGAATACACCACAGGAAAGGGTACTCGGGCGGTCGGATTATTACGGAAGATCAGCAGTTGCCGGTTAGGTATGCGTAGAAAAACGCTCCTATCAATATACTGCATGTACATTCGGCCGATTCTTGAGTTTGGGTGCATCTTATACGCGGGGGGCACCTGCTGTTAAAATTCATCATCTTGTAATCATCGAAAGACAAGCCTTAAGACTATGTTTAGGTCTTCCTAAATTTGTTGCAATCAAGGTTTTGTATTTGGAAGCTCGGATACCCTCACTTGCTACCCGTTTTAAATTGTTAGCGGTGCAATCTTTTCTAAGACTGTACGAATCCACTGTAAGACGTGCAGAAACAGTTTTTATTTCCCGCCGGACTTGTTTTTTGGAGCATACTGGCCGAGATTTCGTACGCCCCAAATTCTGGTTATACAGAGCCTTCTTGACACGTTGAACGTTCAAATTAGTGACGTTACCCCAATCAGTAATAACAGCATCTCTATTAACATACAATTTGATGATATATTTCCAAAAAATGCTAAACAAATGTCGTACCAGTTTTTAAACTCCATTTTAAGCGATTACCTGGTGCATTCCCCAATAAAAACAGTCATAGCAACTGATGCTTCCCAATGTGAAGAAAAATGTGGAATTGGTATTTTCTCTCCTGCCCTAGATTGGTCATTTTCTCTTCGCCTCCCTGATTTTGTACCTATTTTTGTGGCAGAACTTATAGCGATTATTTTAGCGCTCCGCAAAATAACAGCATCAACAAGTTCCGCAGTAATTTTGACAGATTCGTTATCGGTATGTTCTTCCCTCACTGCAAATGAGGACTCACATGTGCTGAGTGAATTCAAATCATTAATTCCCCCGCATATAAACTTGATTAAGTTGGTTTTGGCTCCCAGGACATAAGGGCTTGTTTCTGAATGAAATGGCGGATGCGCTAGCAAAGGCATGTCTGAATGGTCCAGTTATTCATTTATTACCGGCTTCTCGATTCATTATAGGTGCTAGAACAAGGAGAAAAATGATATTTGACGAGTTTTCTGCGCCGGCATTAACAGCCACATTAGAATTTCAACACCTCAGTCACCATTGAAACAGTAAAATTTGTCAAACACGAGAACTTGAAGTCGCAATCACTAGACTACGCTGTCAGACTCCTTATCTAAATTTTTATTTACACAGAGCTGGTCTGGCAGCTTCCCCTAACTGTTCTTTCTGCGGAGTACATGAGACAACACAACATTATCTCATCTCCTGTAATAGGTACTCTACATTGCGCAAAAGTACTTTAGATGCTGTTTTCCGACTCCTTAGAATAGATTTAAATGTACCAAATGTTCTTTCTTTCGGGGCTTTGTCCCTTGGCCACAGTGACGGGAAGGTTTCCAATGCCTTGGAGAAGTTTATTAAAGAATCGAAGAGGTTTAGATCGTAGAATAAATTTATCCGCCTTCCTTATTTTCTAAACTCTTTGTTTTTAATCAAACTGCTCGCGTCAACATTCATTTCAGTATTTTTATTCATATATTATTAATATTTGCAATTTTTGATTAATTAATTCTCTTTTCATATTTAAATGGACATCTAACCTAATATTTAAGAATTTCTTGCTGAACTACCCGGTTCTTGGCCAATCCCCCCAGCGTGGGTGTGTGCCACGGTCCAAAGGATCTACTCTACTCTACTCCAACGCATGGCGCTCCAGCCAGCATGGTAATGATGTGTAGCACATGGATTTGTCTAAACTCCATTCTTTCGGCTCCGTTTACCTCCGGATGGCGTGCAGCCGCTTTGTGGTAAGACAAAGTTCAGCAAACATTCTGAAATTCCATTTGACCGTCTTGACCTTTTGATGCTAACCAATTAAAATTTGCTCACGATTTTCAAAACGGTCCATTCAATTGTCAACGCTCCAACAAAACAAAAACAAAACAATAAACACAGCCACAAGAGCGTTTGAAGCCACAAGATTAGGCAAATCCATGTACTACCCGTCACTGCCGTGGTAGCTGAACAATCGCAGCGCCAGAGTTCCATCTAGTAAATATTGTAGGAAACTGTACACAGGTAAACACATCAGTTGCGAATGAGGCGCAACTAATACCCCTGTTACACGGAACATTTAATGCCATTTACCGTGAATGTCATTCGTTTGTAATGTCATTTTTTGCCGTCACACGGGAAAGCTAATGTCATTCGATGAAAACGACATATTCTGTCGATTGAGTTCCGGCAAAGATTTCTAAAAACACCTATTCAAAAACTTGGCCTTGAACTTTCGACATCGGCATTACTCTCCCTGGGGGGCGTCGGCACTGAGGCATTGCAACAGGAGCATATATGATGATGTATTCATTTATAGAAAAGAAGCAAAGAGACTGTCATATAAGTGAATATATGAGTTATCATTTCATGCATTTATTTTAACCTCTTCAGACCTGAGGAAAAATTACTTAAGGTGAACTCGTATAAACTCTTTATTCTGAGCATTTGGGGGTCACGAAACACTTCTCAGAAGAAGAAACAACAAAAACTGCAATTTCAGAGGTGAAAATGGATGTACCCATTTGGGTACATTAGGCGTAAGCTGAGAAAAAATCAACAGAGCCATTTTTCTTTAGAAAGCAAGGATACAGCTGACATTTAGCGTGTTTAACGCGGATTTTCACGCTGTTATCTTCATTGTAACATATTATCTGAAACTTTGGGGGCATATGCCCTGAAAAATGTCCCTGCATGCGAAATCGGGCCTCATTAGCTGGTATGGAAACCACTTTGCTAGGTTTTGGGACTTCCAGAGATAAGCTAGTTTGAACATCCAGCTCTACTGGATTTTGGAATTCTTGCATTTGCTTGACGTGTGTGTGAATTGGCGTTTTCGCCACTCTGTTCTTAAACTTCAATTGGTCGAGAATGTTTTTGCTGCAACATCTAAGAGCTTGCAGTCATTCCTGCATTCGATCCTGGGATTCATCGCCACTAGTTCCAAAAAGAGGGCAAATACCCTGATGGGCCACTTCTTTGCATGAATATCTGTGAATATCTGTCCTGGATTAAGGCACGTACGTGTCCGAAAGGTCCACTCCACCCATATTGTTGCTGCATGCCTTGTTGTAATGGGGATGCTGTACATCTACTTTTTTTCTCCTCCTATGACCTATGCGTACCCGAATGTGTTCAACCCCTTTTCGATTGGGCCTAGTCTACGTCTTTCAAAATCGAGCCGCAACGTTGAACTTGGAAGCTCACTAGTGCATCATTATCTTCATCATCATCAGCATCATTATCATCATCACTGCTGCTATCTGACCATTCACTGCTGCTGTGCAGCTCATCCACAATGTCGCCTTCATCAGACAAGCCAGTATCACTCTAAAATAGTAGCTCTTGTATATCCTAGTCACTGGGAAATCTGCCTGCAACACAAAACAAAATTGAATGTATTTTCAACGCAATGACCTGAAGTACCCAATTTGGTACATTGGTAAGTAAGTTGAGCTATCTCAGAGGCAACGCAAAGCAACAAGTCCGAAATTTCCATGCGCATTCTCTAGTCTATCGTGATCGTTTATATTCAATAAAACGTCCTGTTGGGCGAGTTGGTGATGTATCATAGACGGCATCTTTAGCGCAAACGTAGAAAAGAAAGATGTACTAAGAAGAGAAGAGAAGAACACAGTGCACAGGGCGAGCGCTGTGCACTCGCTCGCCCTGTGCACTGTGTTCTTCTCTTCTCTTCTTCGTACACCTTTCTTTTCTACGTTTGCGCTAAAGATGCCGTCTATGATCGTTTATATTCACTGGTTAACGAAATATATCTAGCATTTCATTAATTAAGAAAAATCTAATCTCACCTGGTCGACTGCGCGCGCTATCCTCGCATGACGCCGCCATACTTATTTTTACTGCGAGCGCGTACACGGGCATACGGGGACATGTCGTGGGCATTTTGTTAACTGATGCTTCCGCTCACAGAAACATCAATTTTCGTCAAGTGGTCTTCAAACATGGGATCACAGCGCGCATTTTTCAAATGTACCTATTTGGGTACCCACGGACTGAAGAGGTTAAATTGTCTGCATTTACTTCCTTTTTCTATTATTTATTACTCGTTTTAATTAGCATTTCTTTAAGAAATTAATATTACTGCTAACATTTTTGCTTCACTAATAATTATCTTTTTCGCGTAGTTTTTTTTTCCTTCACAAAACTTCGTCGCCGATTCCCCGTAGTGGGTTGAGCCAGTCTTCCAGGACGCAACCAACCAACCCATGAACCAACCCGAAACAAATTCGCAGTCGATTTCGGACCGAATGCATAGTCTCAACACCAGGGACCTTTTAGGGAGTGGGCTATTGACTTATGTGTGGGTAACATTGTGATTCTTAAATATCTTATTTTTTTTACTAGATTAACTCCTGACTGGTTTGATGACATAATAGCACGCGCGAAAGTTTCTAAAAGAAAGCTACTCTGAACCACATCGGCTGGACGCCGGCCATGTTTAATTTGTGTTCTGTTGTCGTTGTTGCCTGCATCGCGGGTATTGATCATCCGATTGCGCGTGTTTTGGTGATCAAGGTTGTGACTACACGAATTAGCTGCTGCCAATTTTACAGCCGGAGTGTCAGTCGTGCTTCCACGCTTCAGTTGACTGTAACCACGCCATGAACCACGCCCCGTCATACCGTCAGCCATGATTGGTTTTTCGATTGACTCGTGGCTTGATTTCTTTTACGTCGTGCAGCTGTGGCAAGTTATGTAAAACGGCTGCGTTTATATTCTTCGAGCAGCTTCTAATAACAAATTATTATTTTTGAGGATACACGCATGTTTCATGCAAGTTTTAATAGATTTTTATGTTTCTCAAAGTCATGGCTCCAGAGGGCTAAGGTCATGGTCATCATTTTAAAATTATATTTCTTTTCGTCGGGTGACAGCAGAGAGGTAAAAAGTCATAGAGTTCGCCTGGTGTCATTCGTTGTAAATGACCTTGGATTTGCCGTGTGTTGGGTATAATGGAGGATGCGACAAACGGAATCCAGAAAAAAAAGTTGATGCATGATTTCATCAGCATAGCTGTTGGATGTTAGGTATATTTCTTTGCAGCCATTGGGGGAAAAGCAAGGGGAGGGGGGAGATGGTCATTGGTTTTTGCACAGACAGAATTCACAGGCTCGTTAAAAATTGTACGAATAGTCATGTGACCACCCAACGCGGAGGTGGCATTGCGTGTGTGACGACAGGAAGCCCAGGTGCGTGTAAACAAGGGTGGTATTCTGGACGCTAAAACTCTGTCATATTGCGGATTTCGTAATGGCGGCATCTTACACTAACAAGAGAGGCCGCAGCCACTCGGAGATTACCAATGGCGGAATTTAACAATGTCCTGTACAAAACCCCAGCTGCTCATGAGAGGATCCTCTGGTGCAGTAGATTTCCTCTGGTGCAGCAGGTTACCGGGAAAAAAGGCGTTCGCATGACCCAAAGGCATGCAATTGGTGACGCTGAGACATGACCTCGTGGATTGCGTGCGTGGTACTGAACGGTGCGTCAACGCCACAGGAAGCTCGACAAGCACGCACTAAGGCTCTTGCTTAGGAGTCGTCTTAGCTGTATTGTTAAAGACCCTCCGAACTGTTTGTTTCTTCGTGAATCACATGTTAGAAGAATTTCGCGCTTTCTGAGCGGACGTTTTAATTGCAGTATTACGTCATGACCGCACAGGCATTGAAAGACGACGCGAGATATAGTAAGAAATAGGCGTCAGCTCGAGTGGTCTTTGTATGACTTCCGCAACCTGTGGGGCGACTTCCCCACTCGGGGATGGTAAATGCTTCCGTGAGTACATGAGACAATAGGCAGTTGAAGAAAATCATAGTGTCAACGCAAGGGTGAAGTAAAGAATGCGGCAGCAACAAATTGGAATGTTATACGAAGTAAGGCTGTTAGCTAACTCTTTTGGATCCAAGCTCGCGTAATTCCACAATACGCTGGTGTAAGAGAATATGGCCGCTCCAGGCTGAGAAGCGGATTCCGCACATCCTCTTCGGGTTGAGAGGAGAGCACGTAGAAGGGTATACGAGCCGTTTGCGGATGCCTGCTGAGATAGCGCGCGCGCCAGCAATCGCGACCGCGCCATTATAATCAAAGTTCGCTGTCGCTCCTGGAGCTACATATCCCACCCCCACTTCACCCGCATTCCTTTATGTTCCCTCAAGACGGCAGGGGTGTTTTCTCTCGGCTTGAATAGAAATCGACGGCAGGCCTCGCACGCAGGGTAATGTTATCGCATGCCACCCTCCGTGAGTGAGTGAACTTTTTCATCAAGGGGTGTGGGGGGTAAGGGGAGGTTCAGGCTATGTATGCAGCGAGGCCGTGCTTCTCAATGGTGTCCTCAGCTCGTGCCAGGACCCGTGTCTGGACGTCTGTGTCTGCGCTGAAGAGAAGGGCCTCCCATTGCTCTTCAGTGAGGGGTGGCGAGACGAGGTCGGTGGGCGGGAGATCCTCCGGGCAAGCTCAGAGGATGTGGTTAAGCGAGGCAACGCCTCCATACAGACACCAGCGTGACTCATAACGCCCGGGTGGATGTAAGAGTACACAAGGGGGCACGGAAAGGTGTGGGTCTGCAGTCGGTGCCAGGCGATCTGGGACCTCTGGGGAAGACTTTCGTGAGGCGGTGGGAAGGCGTACCGTTCAAGGTGATATTGCTCGGCGATGTCATGGTAGGTGACCAGTGGCTCCGGCACCAGGGCGTCCGACTCAGAGAAGCCCACCGCTTGGTTGACGAATCCTCGAGCGTGTTGGTGAGCTGACTCGTTGCCGGGCTGACCCGAGTGTGCGGGACCCAGACCAGTTCAATGTGGCGCGGTTGGTCCCGCTACAATAGCGGGTGAAGGAGCCGCAGGGTGGTAGGCGAGACAAGGCCTCGGGCGAAGTTCGAGATGGCGGGCTTAGAATCGCTCA
Organism: Rhipicephalus appendiculatus; assembly: GCA_030522465.1. Lineage (NCBI taxonomy): Eukaryota > Metazoa > Arthropoda > Arachnida > Ixodida > Ixodidae > Rhipicephalus > Rhipicephalus appendiculatus. The sequence goes on along the minus strand of JALIZH010025811.1, from coordinate 26,555 downwards.
GTACTACACAGGCTTCGGTAGACGTGGCAGCCAAGGCAATGGCCGCCTCCTCAGCCTCGACGGCGTAGGTTGTGCGCACGGTGCCGGCTATGACTGTCGCCTTCGCGCGCATCGCAGCATGTCAAGCAGCCTAAGCTTACCCCGTGCTATCCATAGAAGCATCCCCACATTACCATCACCCTGCGACTTGCATCCGGTGCAGTGCAACCAGCAAAAGATCGTGCCCTTGAAAAGCAATACGAATGTCAACCATGCATCCACAGCCTACACAGATGCCTACACAGACAGTATCTGATGCGGTGTCTTAACCCGGACGAGCACCTATGCAAGCCATCGTAATCGTCAATAACGAACGTAAAAATAGCATCGAAGCACGTTACCTCAACAAGAGACTTAGCAGCACGAGCCAAAGCGCTTGACTGTACCCACGGTGTGCGTACCGCGAATAGGCTTTGCGCTTTATGTATTTCATCCTCTGAAAGGAAACAGCGGAAGAGATGGTGCACAAGACAAAGGAAGACACAAACAGCGCTGACTCGTAATCCAGCGCGGTTGTTTCTGTCTTCCTTTTTCTTGTGCTGCGTCTTTTGCGCTGTTTTCTTTCAGCTATGTCGCACCAACACGCTTGAACAGTTTCGTCCTCTCCTGTACAAATAGTTCGCTTGGTTACGTGCTGCTAACATTCCGTCCAAATTACAAAAGGACGCAAGTGTGGGTTGCGCCGTAAAGCAAGTTACGAGTATGACAGACACACACACACACACACGCACGCACACACACAGACACACACAAACACACACACATACACAGTGGCTTATTCCACGTGTACACTCAAGTGCAAATATGCTAAAAAAATTTTATTATTTAGAATAGGTGTATACGCGTAGGAGTGGTTGAGGTCTTGAACGTATTGAAACAGAGCGCAACGATGGCGTTGACCAAGAGAAAGGGGCGAACCAAAGCGCTGGTCTGTGTCGTGCTTGCTCTGTGTTTAAGTGTGTTCAAGAAGCATCACCAACTGCTGCAGCTTTCAATTCATGTTCATTGGTTGAGGTCCTTCGGCTCGCGGTAATCTTTATTTGCGACTTTAGCAAGAGCAATTTAGGTACGTTGGCTCAATGTGCTGTTTTGTGCTTCATGTTCAGCTAGACGTGAAGTGACTCGGCTTGGCGATATTTAAGCGCTTTACATCGTCGAAGCTCAGGTATCGCCTCACGAGACGCCAGCAGTCGTCGCTCAGGTCCGGCAACTGCATGCCACAGCCTTCGACAGGTGGTGCACACTTCACGCTTTCCTTGACCACACCGGTCAGCCTCATGAAGTCGTGCAAGCCCTCGACGCTCATCAGATGACCTTCGGAGCATCCTGGCGACTTCGGCAGTGGCGATGCCCTCCATCTTGGCGAGCTCTCTGATCAGAGCCGGACTTCGAGCGACTTTCTCGAATGCGGTTGCGGTGTGCCTGTCGGCGATGATACAAGTGATAACAAATAAGTTATTTTCAGAAAAAAGATACTATTAGTGTGAACACAACCCCAAATAGAGAGAAATGAAAACTAATAGACAAGCTTTTTCTAAAGCTACAAAGATCTGCTATATATCCATCATACGAACGCCACTCGACAATGCTAGCCAGAGTTTTTGACACCATTGTGTACGTGTAGGTGCATCTGAAACGCCGATTTTGGACGGATGGCACGCCGTTACGAATCTATTCAGATTACCCCACGCGAAAAGATTACTAAGGGATTGCGAAAATTTACTAAACAAGGTTCTATTAACTTTAGGACGCGCACTAATACACGTTTTGTTATTCCTGATGTCCCTGAATCCCTACAGACCTGCCACGTTAGCTTAGCACGCAAGGGGTCGCGCTGTTGAGCTTGAGGATGCGAAACCCATGCATTACCAGGCCCCGGCGGTAGAATTTTGATGGAGGCGAAATTCAAAGAACAGCCGTGCGCCTATAGATTAGGTGTGCAAACTCCAGGTCGTCGAAATTTCAGGAGCCTTCCACTGCGTCGTCACTCATAATCATATCGTGGCTTCGGGACGTAAAACCCCAAGAATTATTATTATTGCGCAATGCGAAAACATTGCCGCAGCCACCAGTTTCGAGATACGATGGGAAGAAATAAATTTGTATTGCGGTCCCTGTTGTTGTGAACTGCTTTTTGGAATGTTAAATTAAGCCTTGGAAGTGTAATGTCTGTAACATAATCAACTACATTTTCAAGGCGCGATCTTTTTTAAAGCAAGAATTAATCTGCTCCCCTCTAGAAGGAAAATAAAAGACCTACCAATCGAGCGGTGCAGTTTGGATGAAGGCAGCCGCGCGTTCCAGAATGTCACAGTTCCTCTGCGTTGTTTCCCTGATGGCGAACAAGCACCGCTTTGCTTCGCTGCCAACTTTGGCACCATTCAAGTCGAGTTTGAGGAGAACGTAGTTGTCGCCAATGTTTTCCGACAGCAGCGAAACGAAGCTAGTGGCGTCTCCGAATCCCGTATTTTCCAGGAAGGACACTCGACTTATATACCTGCTGTGTCCTATGGTGTGGGTGAGGCGGTCGTTGTACCTAAACTTGCCGTTCGTGAAGATGTCGAGATCCGAGATGCTGGTGTTGGCGGACATCGATTCGAAGAGGAGAGTCCAGCACGTGTGAGAAGCTGTATTGTCCGGGGCCAGCCGGTTTGTCACATGCAGTTTGAGTTCCCGAAGCACGGTGGTTTCTCGTATGTACTTCGCCAGAGCAGAGAACAAACGTTCGCCGGCCTCGGATACGTTTACAGTCAGAGACGTGAAGTAATCCAACGCAGGCAGACGTTGTAAAGCGTCAACTTGCCCGCTCTCCTCTCCGGAAAGGCCAATGCTTGAAAAGACACTGTAGCGCAACAGGTTTACTCCCCATCCGTGTATGTAATGTCCGAAGGAAACGTGTGCCGACGGCTTTGTCAACGCCAGTGCTTCCAGGACAGGCGGAAACGTTGGATAGTCTTGAGCGTACTGATATGTAGTGACATCCAGCTTCTTAAGATGCTTGTTTCTCGGCAGCAATGCGAAGAAGGTAATCCAGTTGTTCGAATGCCACAAGCAGTATGGGAGCGTGAGCTCTTCCAAGGCTTGGTTCTGCACCAGTGCCTCCGCGCAGCGCATCAGTTTGGCCTCTGATATTTTAGTATACGGTGTCCGTGCCCAGCCGACATAAAGTTTCCTCAGGGTGGAACATTTTGCTAGTATCCTCGTAATGAAACTCACGGATCTTTCGCCGCCGCAAACATTTAAAACTTTCAACGTTGAGAGGGTGTCATTGCAAACAAGGGCCTCTTCGAGGAGGAGCGTTTCCCTATCCACATCGAGGCCGGAAAGAGTCAGACTCGTGAGCAAACCATTGCTCCTCATGTATTCCCCTAGTGGTCCTGGCGGCTCGGCGGTGTCCCAGTAAGTCGCCAGGTGAAATGATTTCAGCGTCGAGTTGGTTGCCAGAGCATCGATAAGTGTCTTTGGTGGCTGACGGAATTCGAAACTCCCGCGGAACACCAAGCAAGAAAGGCGCTTCGTAGTTCTCAAAAGCGCCGATACGGCTTGCCACGGCGTCTGTGCATGCGCGCCCAGCAGAGCAACTCAGCACTTCTACGCTACGAAGCCTGGGAAGGTGTGTTCGGAGATGGGTGTCCGTGTTTTCGTCATCACAAAGGTCCAGCGTCAGATTCTTTATCCGGGAGTTGTCCGGGCAGTTCTTGAAGAACGATCTTGCTGTGCGACCTGACCGTATAATCCGAGAGCTCGAGGGTGGTGATACAGATGTGTGTTTTCAGTAGCCAGCGAAGGAAAGGCGTTGCCCTGTACGAATCGGGTCCGGCACGAGTCATCCGATCGCGAGGAATGCTCGCCAAGGTCAACGAGCCTCCACGTCGTAGCCGAAGTTTCAGGCCACTGTCGATGAGCAGTTCGTTGCAGAGCGGCAGAATGTTGTTGATCTGGCACAAACCTGATCATTGTATGCCGTGCACAGCGGACGGCAACGATCCATTTCTGCGCAACCAGCGGTGGCCCCGGTGTCGCCCCTTTCCGCAAAGGCCGAGGATGACAGCTGGTCTCTTTCCCGTGGAAGGTTGTCCATCGCGCTCCTCCGAGGAATCACCCGAGCCCGCTTATCAGGCTGGAACCTGCGCAATAAAGGATAACGCAACATTCGGTACCCTTCCCGTTTCAAATGTACGCAGCTGCGGTCAGAGATGTCTACAGGAGAGTGCACGGATTGGTCTAAACTTCGTTCTTTCCGCTCCGTTTGCCTCCGTGTAACCTGGAACCACTTTGTCGCAAAACGAAGTTCAACATATGTTCAGCAGTTATACTTAAGCACCGTAACCTTTTAGGCTCACCAATTGCAAATCCACTGCCGAAGTTCACAACTAGCCGTTCTTTTATAAAAAAAATATCCACGCATATCCACGAAATGAATGCTGATGATAGGGCGAAGCAGTGTGCATCGGATCGTGAATCGTGGCCTATTTTGTTTTGGTTAACAGCCTTTTATTTTGTTCTTGTTAACCTTTTGTTCTGTCATTTGCATTGATTGATGGGTGGTTAAATGTCGGTGTTTTTACGCTGTTGTGGTTTTTTATTTTGTTTGTTCTGGTTAACAACCTTTCGATAACCTTTTTTGTTGTTCACATGCACCTGCGCTACATCTGCTGTAGACGCCGGACGTCGACTGATGGACGGACGAACACTCTGGGATCTAAAGATGCTTCGCCCCTAAAACAAGCGCCAAAACACAGCAATAAATAAAGCCACAAGCGCGTTCGAACCCGCAAGCACGAAGACTAGGCAAATCCGTGTACTACCTATCATTCCCATGGTGGCTGAACAATTGCAGCGCCAGAGTTCCTTATATTTAATTTTAGGAAACTCTATGCGCACCACGACTGAACTGACGCACCCGCGGGGAGTCACGTGGTTAATCGCATGGAAACGGCTGGCGAGGCAGCGTTTGTCATCCTAGCAGCGGTCGGAGCAGCAGCTGCGGCGGACGAGGCTATGCATTCTTTGTATGCATTCTTTGCTTCAAGGTCCAAGCGGAGATACACCACGAAACTCGCACAACTAGGCCAGTAAAGCTTTCGCTTTAACAATGCTTTGAAATTCCTGCCGAAACACCCCACGTCCAACGTCTCGTTAAGCGCGGTGCTCTCTTCACCAAACCGATCATTTCTCGCAAAATATTTCAAACAAAGAATATGAGAGAACTTCAGGCAACGAGAATGCTCAATTTAGTATTAGCTCAGTGCTAGTGGTATCTTCCTTGCCAACAGTGCAGAGAAATGAAAAGAGCAAGTCGCATCTCCGAATCACGAAGCCCATCTGAAAAGCACTACAGCCAAACACACGTTTCAGTTGTCGCGTCAGGCGCCTCTCACGGATCCAATATGGACGCTCATGAACGCGTGTGCGATGATTAAACATTTCCCGGTGACGTCCAAAAACCTGGGTTTCAGGGAACACGCCGCAACATTGAAGTTTCCTACTATGATGCTACACGCTAACTTTCGAGAAGTCCCAAATAAGCTGCCCTGTGGACTTGCCTTTAAGGGCTCAATCACACCTGTGTCTAGCACCGGTCGCGCAACCATTTGCCACTGGCGACCAAAGCGAACCTATGAGACCGACGTTCACAGCTGCGTGATGATTATGTCTGTTGAGACACAGAATTCACGCCTTCTCGCTTTGTTTATTGTCCCGCAAAATAAGCTGACGTCCTGTTCCTTCGCATGTGATTGGTTCAGGGGGTTGCGACTGTAGACGCGCGACTGAAGAAGTGAGCAGCGAGCGACTGAGCCAAAGCAGTCACTTCGTAATGAAAGCGGGATTTGCGCCGATTTGCGACCGGTCGCTTTGCGACTCGGTCACTCGACCGGCGTGAGTCACAGGTGAGAAAGAGCCCGTATGCTTTCACTTCTTTTTTTTTCTTATTTTGCGTAGCGACAACTTCACGCAAACACACACTTCCGCAAGAACATTCATATGAAAAAAAAATTAAAGCGAAAGCCTTAGATGCCTCATCGAAGGCGAAAAGTGGCCGTTCGGCTTGAGCACGAATGATGCAAAAAAACATGATCATGTGATGTAACATTATGACGTCATAGTCATGTCACAGTCCAAATTCGTGACTACACCATGACGCCAAATAACTTCACGTCCCGAGATGACATCATCACACGATGTCATCGCTTCGTGGGCCGATTCAGGAAGCACTGCAGAACTACGAGGGGTGCAGAGAGCTTCCAATCCATCCGATACCGGAGGCAATGCAAAGCTAGTTGGGTGCAGCTAGCTTTGGATTGCCTTTCATTGCATTGCTTTGCATTGCCTTTGCTTGCTAGTTGGGTGCAGCGTCTCTCATAATCATATCGCAGTTTTGGGACGTTAAACCCCAAATATTATTATTATTATTTAGGTGCAGAAAGCTTTCGGGAAGGTGGGGAGGGTCAATACAGTCGACTGAGGAGAGAAGGAAGATGGCTTTCGAGTTCGAGTCGTGTCAGGCAAATGCAAAAGAGAACGTGTGATATTATACAGGAAAAGGCTGCAACAATCTCAGGGAGTCCCAGAGAAGGAGGGGGGGGGGGGGGGAATGCTGCGCTGCGGCATGCTTCTGCGTACGATAGTCATACCCCATAGGCGATCGTGAACCTTAGGCTTAATCATCCATGCGTCTAACGGGAGTCGGTTAACCCGTTTTTCTGGTATAGCCTTAATAATTAAACCTTCTGCCTTCATCGCCGAAGGGGATGCAGCGCGTCAGCATAAACGGACAAACCAAACGTATCAGCTCACCTGTAACGGGGCGCCGAAGAGGTCGGGGAAAAGCAGGCCTGGCGGAACGCTTGCTTGCTTGTGCCTATACAAATGGCTCGTACCCACTACGGGGGGATCGGCCGTTAACCCGGCGGTTAATATGAGGGAAAAAATTAAAATTTTGATGGAGGAAAATCAATGAATCGGTCATCAAGGGAATATATAAGTATAGACTATAATAAAGATTACTATCAAATTAGTGAGACGAAGTCCAAAGTAATAAAGTTTGACTGAGAAAATCTTAACAAGGCATTAAACGCCGTCACCAAAACCGAAGCACATCGGCGATGATGATGTGTCCTTCGAATCTCGGCATGCAGATGGCTCATGGTCGGTTCGCGTGCAGCATTGAAGGAAAAGCGGTGCAGAAGAATTTGTGAGAGACATCAATAAGCACGACTGGTTAGGAAGGGACAAACACCATTCAGGCAAAATCATTATTTAGATAAATGACACGGAATACTTTGTTTCTCGAAGCATCATTTTGTACCTAGTTAGAATTAACTGCATCGCGTGAAGAAACGACGATTTCCTTTTACTGTGATTTTTTTAGAAACATGTATTGTTCAGCACCCATTGGGGTAAAGTGGGGAATGGTGGCGCTGACACGGTCGTAGGAAATAATAAATAATTGATGGGGTTTTAGTACCCCAAACCACGGTATGATTATGAAAGATGCCGTAGTGGAGCGCTCAATAACTTTCCACCACCTGGGGTACTTTACCGTGCATATAAATCTAAGCGCATTGACCTCTAACATTTTGCCTGTATCGAAATGCGGCCGCCAGAGCCGGGATTCAGTCAAGTGATGTTCGGGTCAGCAGTCAAACGCCATAACCATGGAACCACCGTGGCGGGTGGAAAGAAATGGCACTAAGCCCCTGTCACGGGCTCCCGTCGCTAGCAGCGTTCAAGACATGACATGACATGACAAGAACTTTATTTGAGTCCTGAGGAACTGATATTGAGAGGAGCCAGAGGCCCCCCCCCCCCCCCCCCAGATCAAGTCGGTGGCTCCGCCCACGATGGGACCGGAAGTCGAAGTTCCGTCGCTATGTCGTGGGCCCTCTGGACGGCCTGGAGTTGGGAGTGGAGACTGTTGCTCGTCAGGAATTCATCCCATTGTTCCTTCGTGATGGGTAGAGAGGCATTAAGGGCTGGGCACAGCCAGAGCATTCAAGCGGTCTATTATTTTTCGTCTAGACAAACACAAAAACTTAATGCACAATGGGACGCAAGTTAAGGTCTGGAGTCTGAAAAGGTAGTTCGACAGTGGCTTCTCTATATATACAGCGTGAACATATGTTCTGAAGCGACGCCGACCGCTGAGGTCCTCTCGGGCAGAAAAAACAAGAACAGCGGAAGCACCGGGGACCCACTTCAAAGCCAGCACGGCCTTGGCATCGTACTTTCGTCAAGTGGGCTGGCTTGACGACGAGTAGAGGTTCTGACGTTCCGCGTTTCCACGACGAGGCATTACTCAGTTCGAACTCGAACCGGAAATATTGCGACACCCATAGCTTTTTGCGCATTTACGCGAGAAAAAGAGATGTTTAAGGGGAGATGCGAGTCGAAAAACGCAAGCTTTTTAAAAAAAAACAACATGTTTTTCTTTTTTATTTGTTTGCGCAAGCTTACTTTCTCTACTTTCACGAGAAAAAAACTGAAGATTGTAATTAAACTCGAAGTAGGTTAAAGTCTCTTTTAAAGAGCACAAGGTGGCTACTAAAAAACTAAAAAGTGCTGATTTTCTAGAGTCCCCTGGAAATTGTCACCTGGCTGCTTACCATTGCATTTCGCATGAGGGGTTCACTAAAGACACATGCTCAAAATAACCATGACTTCCAAGCTCTCATGATGGAATAAATCATCTTAAATAACATATCTTTTCCGCATAGATGAGCTTTCACTTATACATTTAAAATGCGTTTTTCTCAAGATCCATTTTTGGGCAACTTCTTCAGTTTGGACATCATGTTTTTGGTACCTCTGATAGCCCGACCGAGATGAAATTTTGCCCACATATTCCTTAACATGTGAAGGGTGCAAGTATCCCCTTTAAAACTTGATTTCCCCTGTAAAATTATTATGAACCTAAAGTAAGCAATTAGTATCAGCTGAGAATTCTAAGAATTCTCGCATTACAATTTTTCTTGAGCATCAATATGTTTTATACGCACATTCTTGATAGTCATTTCCATTCTAGAGTTAATGTGGAGCAATATAAGACAATAATGGCTCAGAACCGTAAAAGTTTAGTGGCATAAATAGTTTGTCCAAAACGAATTATACTTTACACATTGTCCTGGCACAAAATGAAAACTCTGCAACTTACCATAAAAGTAATTACATATTTCAAATCAGCATAAAAGCCTGTATATACAGCAAAAACTTCATTGCCCTAGGCTACAGATTAACGCAACCTTTTTCCGAATCGCCTCTCCCCTTAAAGAGTGTAGACAATAAAAACTTCGGATGAAGATTTTGGTGTACTTCAGAAGTGGGTAGGAGCAGGAGGGTAAATAAATAAATAAAAGAAAATCAAATTTCTTGGCGAGGCGGGATTCGAGTCAGGGTAACCGCGGTCCGAAGACGAGCACTTTAACCACTTGGCTATCCATACACGCTAACAGAGCTAGCATTTATGGGAACGTTATGATTCTTTTACTATGGGCAACGGAACGAGAAAAGATAAAGGGAAAGAGAGAAAGTATGAAAGATGAAAAGAAATAAAAAACTGCAACCAGCCCCGCTTCGCGGACACCGATGAAACAACTAAGCTGGTCGCGTTCCCATCGTCAGGATAACGCATTTCTATGTTTTTGCAAGTCTTTCAGGTATGGTGTATCACTGCTCTTTACTAAACACACTTTGTTAAGCTTCGAGGTGGTAGTATAGCCACTTCAGGCGCGAATTATGATGCACTGGCTACTAATGCGGTCACATCCATATACCATAATTCCAAGCCACTCAATATTACATTTAAAGAAAGGTAAATTAAGTAATGTGCTGTTTTGTGTGTGTTTCTGTAATTAATTGTAATTAGCATGAAGCCAAATATTTCATTATTCTGCTGACAGTCATGTTCCATTTTGAGTTAGAAAGGTGAAAATCATGGGCTCCAATTGTGTGTGCAGTTAGTTTTTGGTTGCATTCACACCGAGAAAAGTCATACTTTTCACTTTGGTTTCGGAACACGATGCGTCTAACGACCCGTCCGAACATCGTAGTGGCTTCACCAAAGCGATTCGGCTGCAGCCATACGCAGCACGCTGACGTTAAGGCGGCACATAATGACTGCGCAGAGGGTTCAGTACGGCTAATGAGCAACATATCTTGCTCTGCATTTGCCACAAGTTCGTACAACTAGCATAAAAAGTTGCGTACACAAACGTAGCCACCGCCGCTGAAGGGGAAAGTCTCATCGCATCTTGACCATGCCATTCTTATAGACAGGGTTAAAAAGGAGCCTTTGCTTAAGATGCTGCGATACGTGGTATCACTGCTCTTTGTTAAACACTCTTTCTTACAGTGTTGTGACTACCGTAGCGCGCACGACAGTCATTAACCCTTCCGGCCCTGGCGGTGTCAATTGACACCACCACACAAGATTTTTCCTAGCACCTCGGAAATGAAACCAAGACTGCTCGTTTTGGGGGGGAATACTTCTTCAATCATCCCCACTGCGATTGACATCAGTATTGTGGCATGTTTGCGAAGCTGGGGGGCCACAAAGAAGAAGAAGCTTTACCGAAGTCTCGTGTGAAGCCGAGGCGCGGAAGCTCAGGCGGGTAAGCGCCATTTTCGGGACGACGTAGCGAAGCTGTTTTAATGAGTATCACACTGAAAAATATGACGTTAGTTCAAATTTTGTCTACTCTAGTCAGTAGCATGAATAAAGAAGCCATTTTTCTCGTTTCACAAGCACTGAGCCCTGATGACCTAATTTGATCCCATGTTAATTAATTCATAAATAATTGCACCACTGCCTCAATTTTTCGGTTGTGGTCTTCTGAGCTACTATTATGAAAACACGAACAAAGAAAGTCTCCGATCAAAAGAAAAAACCAGGGCTGAAAGGGTTAAGCTAACTGTTGCCTTCTTCATCTTTAGTGGAAGTTCTCTATCGTGGGATTTACCCAATTTCTGTGGCACATACGCGCATATGCGCTTATGTGCACACACATACGCGCTTATGCGCGTATGTGTGTGCGCGTATGCGCGAGCCGGAGTCTCTTCGCAACCTTTTGTTGGGCTAACTGTTGCCTTCTTCCTTTTTTAGTGGAAGTTGTTTTTAGTGGGATTTGCCCACTTTTCGGGGCACATACCCGTTTATGATGATGATAGTTCTCTGATAGGCCGCACACATTTTCTGTGGAACATACCTATCTGTTAACCTAACTGTTGCCTTCTTCACTTTTAGTGGTCCAGCAGTGAGTAGTCGGACTTACCCAATTTCTGTGGCGCATGCCCGTTTATGGTGATAGTTTTTTGGTACGGGGTGAACAAGGAACGATGTGCTAAATAGATTCGCTGGTTAAAAAATGCCTCACCGAAGGTCTTGCAAGCCGGGCACAATGTCCTCACGGAGACTCTGATATTGTGGAGCCATGCTGAAGTATGCGTTGACTTCGTCCGATTGCGATGTAACAGACAGGCAAAATAACTGCAATGAATGAAAAGAATCAAAGAATCTCTTCGAGGAAAATGCGGCGGAGGATTGAGCCGGTACAGATCGCGAGCGCTGATGCGTTCGAATCGCTGCTTCGCGAGCTGCATGGTAGTTGCGCTAAATGTCGCAAAGTGCGAGATAGTGAGAGAGAAAAAAAAAAACTCGCTTGATCTTTCCATCATACACTCTAAGGCAAAAGGGTGTTAAAAGGGTGTGCCGTTCGTCCTCTTGGGGACTAATGGGGCTGCCACAACCGTTAGTCCCTTTAAGGACTAACGGCACCGGGTCTAACAGTTAGTCCCCTCAAGGGACTAACATTTAGTCCTCACATTTGCACCTTCGCGGACAACCGTTAGTCGCCACAGTTGCACCTCAATGGACTAACATTTAGTCCTAACATTTACCCCTTACCGGTCAACCGTTAGTCTCCACAGTTGCACCTCACCGGACGAACGGTTGGTCCACTCAAATGCTCCACTGAGATGAACTTTTTATCCTCAGTTCAAATGATGCGTTAATCCCCAGGGTGATTTTGCACAGTTACTCTCTGCAAGGCTTAATACTTTTCTGGCGTGCTTTTTCTCCGCAGTGAGCAACAAATTGCGCGGAAAAGAACACGCGAAAAAAATATTTAGTCATGCTTGTTTCACTGCTTTCGCAGTCACTGCAACAACGAAAGACAAAAGTGAGACAATGAAATGTTTTATTTTTCTATATACATATAAAGTTTCCTGCATTCTTTCAGTGAATTCGCTGCCAGATGTCAAATTCAGGTCCAGCCGCGTTGTCATATCTCGTACAGTCGTCTTTGTCAAGCTGCTCCAACGGAAGCGACAGATGACTGGCATTGCACGCACAAGCGCACGCAGCCTTCTGCACGTAGTGGACAACGTCTGCACAAAAAGATTTCAAATGGTTAGTCACATGTGACAGTGAGTAAGATACACGCACATGGCAAATACGTGCAAGGGTGAAATAAATACGCATGTCTAAAATAATGGCATGCAAATATTTTCACCGCGATGTCATACATAATCGAAAACGCATTTCGAGTCACATAGCGCAACAGCTCAAGTGCGGCAGCCGCAGCCATCATGCCTAGGCGCCGCGACCGCCGAGTCGGCGCGTTCTCTGCGAGCGGCGTCGTATACAGCTCGAGCAAGCGAACGCGGGGCCGAACGCGGAGCTTCTGCTGCTTCTGCCGCCAGCGAACCTCGAACAGAGGAGCGAGCGAACGCGGAAACGCCGCCACGAACGGCAGAGAGCTGCTTTCGAGCGAGCGCCGCGGAAGCCGATGGTAATGGCGACAAATTGTCACAAAGTTCCTGGATCGAGCGACAGAGTTACAACGAGCGAACGCGGGGGCCGCCGCCACTAACGGCGCTGAGCTGCTTTGCGACCGATTGACGGGAAAACCAACGGTAATGGCGAAAACTGTCCATAGACAAAGTCGGCTAGCTAAAGCACCCGCCAGCTGCCGGTGCACTTCAAGCGCGCGACATACAACCGAGCTCGTTGACGGCAACCGCAATGCGTTTTGGACGAGTCGCACCGCAGCGGCGAGGCCTCTGCCCAATATCGCGAGCCCGCAGCTCATCACCGCGGCGAGAGCGTCCAGGCGGCCGACGGCAATGGCGGCCAATTTTCAGGCAGTCACAAAGCACAGGCGAGCGGACGCCGAAGCCGACCTTCGCGGTGCATTTCGTGCGCGCGATATATACAACACGATCGAGCCCGTTGCCAACTAGCGCGATGCGCTTCGCCCAAGTGACAGATACGGAAAAAATAAAGTATGATCACTTACTTGTGAAATAATCCAGCGCCAATTTCTGCCCAGAGTCAGATTGAATTCATGGATCCGATAGGTCTATGTCTTCTCGGCCGCCATTCTCCCAGCCGGTGTCGACGCAGTGCCGTTGCTACGCCGGCGCACCTTGGCCGGAGAAAAAAGCCGGCAGATCCCACGCACTGTGGGAACCGATGTAATGCAAAGCAGCCACGAAGAAGCAAATCATGCTTTACATAATTTGCATGTCTCGTTTTACATGTTACGACCTGTCATTTGTGTTCGTCATACAGTCACGTCGCGATATACCAATTTTGGTGTATGTCAAGCTAGCGAACTGGACGCAAGCGCACCATGAGAGTGGCATGTAAATGGCACTGTAGATGACATGCATGCCAAGATTTTCATGTTACCACCTGCCACTTATGTTCGTTATACAGTCATGTCACTCAATACCAAATTTGGTGTATCTCAAGCTAACGAAACGGCCGCGAGCACGCCATGAGCGTGGCATGCAAGTCATGTCGCACATGACAAGTCATGATTTCCATATTACCACTTGTTATTTATGTTCGTCATACAGTCATGTCAGTCAATCCCACATTTGGTGTATATCAAGCAAACGAAACGGCCGCGAGCGTTCCATGAGCGTGGCATGTAAATCATACTTTTCATGACAAGTTAGTCATGATTTTCATGATATGACCAGCCATTTATGTTCGTCATACAGTCACGTTACGACATACCAAATTTGGTATAAATCCCATTAACGATACAGCCAGGAGAGCACAAAGTCGTAGGCAGCTAGATAGATAGATAGATAGATAGATAGATAGATAGATAGATAGATAGATAGATAGATAGATAGATAGATAGATAGATAGATAGATAGATAGATAGATAGATAGATAGATAGATAGATAGATAGATAGATAGATAGATAGATAGATACGCTCAAAGTCGCCGAAGTTCGCTAAGAAATGCTTCGCATTTAATACAGCGCGGCGTCTCGGCGTGTCGAGACCAGCTCCAAACTTCATGGGTGCGGCGAAACCTAAAAGCAGCACCGCACGCTCATCCACGCATACGCGGAATACGTGTTTATCCAAGGCACCGCCAGCACCGCGGCACCGTGGCGTAGTTCCTAAATCGTCGAACTCTCCGAGCGCGACACAACCGCCAACGCGCCTCCATGAAAACAAGTGAGGAGACTGACTAAGAGCGAGGAGGACGGTTAGTTTCCTTGACAGCGGTTTGCCCACACGTGACGTATCTCCCGCGCGGTTCATCCCTTTGGTGCCTTTGGAGACTAACTGGTTTGCACACGGCACGCATCCCTCTGTGGTTACTCCTCAGCGGTCTATCCGTTCATCGCGCGCGCCTATTGGGCTCCGTTACTCCTCTTTCGGGTAATTTTGCCTTATAGTGTAGGAATCTTCATAACACGAAAATGAACCGCGTCTTTACAACAGTGTACAGTTGATTGTTTATTGTACATTGATATACGAGAGCTTGCACAATGTCTCTTGGTGTTTGGCACCTTCTGGCGTTCCGTAGAATGGAGACCTATAAAACAATAGGATTCTCGAGGGATTCGATCCCTGAATGAAAACTTCACAGTGAATATGCACTCTTCACTCTAGCTGACAAAAAGGTCACTGGTTCGAAACCTGGCCGCAGCGGCCGCATTTCAATGGAGGCTTAATGCTAGAGGCCCGTGTTCTTAGATTTAGGCGCAAATTAGAGAATACCAGGCGGTCAAATTTACATAGCATTCCACTGCTGCGTCCTTTATTATTATTATTATTATTATTATTATTATTATTATTATTATTATTAAGGAAAAGCAACGTGTCTGTATACACCTTATCCATTCGCTCAACCTACACGCTATACTGGATATTGAAAGGTTCTCATGTACCGCTGTCACCCAAGCGTCTAATAAAGGACTTTGCAAATAGCAATGTAGAGAAGTAGGCTGATGCAGAAGCGTGTCTGCATTGAGAACTCGGCTGCTTCCTCCAAAGAGAAGCGGCACACGACGCCGAAGATGCGGGACATTTTTTTTTTAAAGCAACCAGTTCCTGGCACACTGTACAACGAATATACTACGGCTGTCTGTCTGGCAAACATCCATCCGTTATTGCAGAGACGACAACTCGAAATTTATGTGCATGGAATGGATGCAGCCGATATGCCATTCAAAGCCTTAGACGCGTCATCAAACTTCGTTTGATGACGCGTCTAAGGCTTTCACTTTAAGATTGCCGCGCAAAGTGTACCGTTGGGGCAGAGTCACTTCTCTTTGTTATCCAACGAACGCCAAGAAGAAATCAATATTGAGGAGATTCACCGCACTCGCAAAATTTAGCGGCGTCATTGAAACAACATCAGAAGAGATTGAGTTTCTAAAGGGGGTGACTTTTCAGCGTAAAGTAATAAACAAGGAAATAAAAAAAGAAAAAAAAACAGAAAGAAAACGTGTGTTTCGAATTCTCAGAGCGATATGAAAGGCACTTGTCCGCCGCGGTGGTACATTGGTTACGATGTTCGGCTGCTGAACCGAAGGACGCCGGTTCGATCCCAGCCGCTGCGGTTGCATTTTGATTGATAAAGGCTGGTTCAACGTCCGATATCTGTGCACGTTGAAGAACACCAGCTGGGCGAAATTTCCGGAGCCCTCCTTTGCGATGTGCGTCATTATCTTATCGTGGTTTGGCAAGTGAAACCACAGCTATTATTATTATTATTATTATTATTATTATTATTATTATTATTATTATTATTATTATTATTATTATTATTATTCCACTTCGACAGACCACAGACCACTTCGAGAAAATTATTGATGATAACCGAATAAAGTTGTTCATTCCCTATCTATCCTAGATAATTCTATCTTGTTTGGACTCGCCAGTTGTCTTGGTCGTGGAGGGTGCTTTCGTTTCGACAGCACAGCTACTTGCGCGTGATGTTTCTTTGATACACATCATACATAATCGTTGCTTTATTTCGTACCTATAGTGCATATCGTACGTAATGAGCCCATATTTGAGCATGCCATGGTTTTATGTGATGACCTCATCATGTAAAGTCGTGTTATGTAGCGGCGTAGCGGCATTGAGATAACGCCATAATGAGGTCTCAAATTTTGAACCCCTGTCAGATCATCGGGAGGTAACATTTTAACGCCACCAAGCTGTAACACCTGATCTCGTGACATCGCTCGTCTTGACACCACTACCGATGGTAACTTCTCGTGTTTGTTGACGCAGCTAACGCTTTCGCTTTGACGCTAACCAATACCACACAACGTCAAAATGTCGTTGGTTTCGCACAGCATTGGTTAAGAAGAAACTAAGGTGAAGTAATCAATCGGTTAAGATTGATACTTTGAGAACTCTGCTGTTAATTTTATGATCGTGCCTTAATGCATTGATGGAAAAAATAAAGGCGAAGGTTTCATTTTCAAATTTCGTGACGAAAGATCCGTGCGTGGTGTCATGTCATGTAGTTCGAAGTGTATTTTTAGGATTTTGTGTGGCCTTCGCTCAAAAGAATTTCCTGAAACTTGGTATGTGAAGCCTATATGGCTCCGTCACAAGACAATGCACTCCACTATTTTCTTATTTACAACCACGTGGGTCCTGGTAGACGCCGTGGAAATCCTTGACGTCACGACGTTTGATGCGGAGATTTCGAGGTGGCGCCGCCACAAGAATTCTCTTTGTTAGCCCATTTTCTAGCTTACGAAGCGTTGTCGGGCGGCAAGCGGGGTGATTTTAGAGCTTTGGCATTCTACTAATATCAGCAAAATCAATTAATTTTTTTTGTGTGTGTCTCCCTTTATCACTTTATAAAAATTGTCCAAGTTACAAGAAAAAAACTTGGACCATCTCCCCGAAGGGAACCCTGATGGGATGCGAAGCAGCAGTGGTGCGCACGGCGTTGACCCGGTTAAAACGGGCGTCGACGCGGGTGCTGGAAGAACGGTTTGAAGCGAAACTCGGTGTAGCGTTTACTCGAGTAAACGTTTGCTTGAAACGCAAAGACACGGGAGGCGGGTCAGAGGTATTTGCGAGCGGGCGGAGCAGCCGGCAGCTGCGGGCGCTGCCGCGAGCATGCTGCGCGTAAGGGAGAGAGTGGCGTCAGCGCGCACCTGCGAGGGAAGCGTGCGAGGGGAGCGTGACCTACTTGGCAACGCTCCAACACCTACGGCGAGGGGAACGCGTTGCGGTGCATTCGTACGGACTCACGTAACGTACGGCGTTACACACGTGAGTCAAATAGCTGCTTCGCACCTAAAAGCCTTCATATAACCTCCTGAGACCCGGCAGTGGGAAATTTGTCCAATATATTGGGCATTGTAACACAGCGCACCCCGGCTTTCAAAGCGCTTGCCTCCTCCAGGAAAGCGGTTTGCTCGGCTGCTTGTGGAACCCGTGCTGCCATCTAGTGAATATGATCAAAGTCGGTGTGTTTCCCGCCTCTCAGGAGCACTCGAAATAGGCGGGATTGAGTACGAACGGCTTTTACGGCTGCCACGTAAGAAGTAAGTGGATTTATATTTATTGTTGGATGTCTTAAAGCCTATTTCAGCATTGATTTGTGTTCGTAAGAGGTTGAAGCACACAAAGAAATTCATATTTGAGCAAAAAATTAGGTAGTCTTTTTGCATGCGTTGCGTATTTGACAATGTCCAATATAATGGACATTGGGTCTCAATGACAACAAAAACACGACAGTACGCTCGTGTGCTCTCTTGGCGCTCTAGAGAGAGTAATACGTTTTTCGCTGCAGTTCACTCTTTATTACATTTAAACTTCACGTATTTTCCTTTGTAGGTAATGGGCCCCGTATGAGTGATGTCCACGGCTGAGAAAATCTTGGAGAATCTTAGTTTGGAAGCAGCAAATACAAGTACATTTGTGTTGTGAGATGTCTTTTTTCGGTCACTGGCCTCAACTACGCCCTCCTCTCTGTTTCCCAAAAAGTCCCCCCTAGACTCCCAATGTCCAATATATTGGAACGCGTGCTGCGGCCAAGTAACATCATATATTGAAAAATTACGTGACACTTTTCACCTTTGCACTCATAAAAAAATTACACCATCTCCCGCTAAAGGGAACCATGTGTACATGTGAAGGCAGCGGGCGCTAACGCTTACACTGGCGGCGGCGTTGACGCTGGCGCTCATCGCAGCGTTGCGCAGGAGAGAAAACTGGGGAGGCGCAAAGCCACTGCAGTGATGGAGTGGTGTTTCCTGCTGGAACATGCCAATCGCTGCTAATGGGCAATGAGAGACAGAAGACTCCAACTGGACACAGAGACCCGCAGTCCGCTTTTAGTTAACGCGCACGCTGCGAAATTTTTATTGTTCAACAACGCATACGAGAAATCTCCCACCGGCACCACCTTGCAGGTCAAGATCCATTGCCATATATACGGGGTGGCCAGTGAACGGTTGTGCAGCGCGAGCAGTCGCTTTTTAGGGGCGAAGCTCCTTATCCCGTGAGTCGTGCGTTCCTTGTATGTAGTAGCCACCTGCTGATGACGATGACGATCGCGATGCCATACAACACATGGCGATGACGCTGGCATCACGGCACACAACATGGAATGTACCCACTATGCGTCATAACGATGACGCTGATGACGATGACGATCGCGATGCCATACAACACATGGCATCGCGATATGGTCTCACATGCATATCGTTTGACCACATGCAACCAACCACCATGGAATGTACCCACTATGCGTCATAACGATGACGCTGATGACGATGACGATCGCGATGCCATACAACACATGGCATCGCGATAAAGCATATCGTTTGACCACATGCAACCAACCACCATCACGTCGATGATGTACCTCCGGAGCTTCGCCCACTCATCATCATTCACTCCGCGGATATGCTGATTTTTTTTCAACCAAGAAACTCTTGCAGACGCTGCCTGCGTCGGCGTCGCGATGCGAGAGAGGGGGGGAGCGTAGGAAAGGAGAGAGAGGGGGGGACGCGCATGCGCAGTGGGAGTGTGGAACGCCACGGGCAGGGATGCCTAGAGGAAAGAGAGAGGGGGAGCGTAGGAGAGGAGAGAGAGGGGGGCTGTGCCAGCTGTGGCGTCTCCCCCTCATGCCCGAGAATAAATGAGCTCTATGAGCTCTGGAACGCGGATGGCGTCTGCACGAGGCGCAAAGCGCGAGAATACGAACGCATGCGAAACGGAGGCAGATTAGTCTCCCTCTCCATCTTTCTTCGACTCTGCCCTTTCCTCTCAAACCGGCGATCGCGCGAAACCATTGCTTCACCCTGTCGTCCGCCCAGTGGTTGGTCCGTTGCCTGGACAATGAAACGCCGCGCGCGCCGAACGCCCCGTGCGTCCCATTTCTAAGGAGCTTCGCTCATCGGTTGTATTCGTACACGGAACAACTGCTATACTCGGCGACAACTTTTCTAGGCACTGCAGCGAAGGCTACAGAGCCAAATCGCGCGTATCCTACCGCTAATGGATGTAGTCCTACTATTGTGTCCTTATTTTCTACGTGAGATATGAAAAATACTGCCTTCATTTCTTGCGTGTAGCTCTTTTACACAAGACGCAGCTCACACGAGTAAGATATCCGTAGTTGTTTTAATTTATAAGTTGTCACGTCGCGTTTTTGAACGCGTGTGAAAGGCGCGCCTTTTACGTGTACCTCGAACGCCAAGCGGCGTCTGCGTCGATATGAAACGCTGATCGCACACAGCCATCACTTTCTACAGCGGTACGGAACGCATGAAATACCGGACTACTTCGCGCAGTAGTACATGTGCAGAAGCCCCGCCTCCGTAGCCTTCGCTCCAGTGCCAAGAAAAGTTGTCGCCGAGTATAGTTTGTCAACCAAGAAACTCTCTAGCAGACGCTGCCTGCGTCGGCGTCGCGAGAGAGAGGGGGGGAACGTAGGAGAGGAGAGAGGGGGGGACGCGCATGCGCAGTGGGGGGTGTGGACGCCGCGGGAAAGGAATGCCTAGAGGAGAGAGGAGGGGGAGCGTAGGAGGGTAGAGATAGAGGGGACGCGCATGCGCAGTGAGGGTGTGGTCGCCGCGGGGAGGGATGCCTAGAGGAGAGAGAGGGGGAGATGAGGTTTTTATTTTTATTTTTTTAAAGGGTTTGCGCCTGCGCAGTAAGGGTGGTCACGCCTCACACCACCACCGGATTGACCCAACACCTCCTAGATACTGTTGATTGAACCCCGCTCTAAGATGTTTCACATCTAAAAACCTTCATATAAAGTGGGTGCGTGCACTTTCAATACATGAGGGCACGGATGAATTTCTTATCGGCATTTTGGAAGAAAGTCTTTTCAAGCCCAAATTTTGTCCTTTAGTGCTTTTGAAATAAAATACACGTGTTTTGACTGAAATGTTACAGTGCGCCCATAGCAGGTTCACTTCTGTGTAGCGCTTCGAACTTGAATACCACAAGAACAGTCTCACGATGAACGTAGCCACAAGGGTGGCTTTTAGCAAATGGAAGTAAAGGCAATTGCCTCTAACCATTGGCTTCAATGAGCAGTGCCGGGTGCTGTTGGATGTCCGGTCTCCCATAGCAGAGTTCGTGGTACCTATAATTGTTGCCCATTTTATCGAACCAAAGAATCGTTGTGGAGGGATATCTTGTACTGTGCATTATATCTATTTGGTAGACGAGAACGATATAACACTCATTGGCCGGAAAATCTCCATAACACGAAGAGTTTGGCAAATGCCCACGTAATGACGCCGTATGACTGGAAGGTCAAATTCAAGTTAAGATCAAGGCCATCAATGTACATTTAAGTGGACCAAGAGTGAATCAGCGTGCTATATATAGAATTTAGTGAATGTATGATGACCTCAACGTGTAATTTACGTGAAACAAATGGGAATTATGATTACACCAAAAGCAATAGCAGTGGTTTTCACGTGCGCTCTCTTGAGTGTTACCTTGGACTATCACTTTTATTCTTAGTTTGCGTCGCGTATCCAAAAGACGAATAGAGAGGGCGTAATTCAATCAATTACCGTAGAAACGTTCAAAAGCATGAAATGCTGAAAGCGCTAACGCAAAAGCAGAGAAGCAACATGTTCTATATGTGCATGTGATGGAAATCCTTGATAGACAACGTTGATGAGGATGTCAGCCAGGGGAGGCGCCATGGGGGGTAGGGGAGTGGTGACACAGAGGACTGGGCGCTAGATGTGTGCACGGGCTTCGGGTAGCCCGAAAGCCCCAGCCCAGCCCGCCCTGCGGGCCAGGTTCGGGCGGGCCGACGTCTTCTCATTAGAGGTCTGAACGGGCTTCGGGTAGCCCGAGCCCGGCCCGCCCGCGGGCCGGGCTCGGGCGCGCTGACGTCATCTCATCTTGGGCCCGGGCCCGGCTCGGGCTACATTGTTTTTGTCCGGGTGGGCCGTGCCAGATGCAAAGCTCGAATCAAGCCCAAAATATAGACGTTGTGCCGGAACATCTCATCTTGGGCCCGGGCCCGGCTCGGGCTACATTGTTTTTGTCCGGGTGGGCCGTGCCAGATGCAAAGCTCGAATCAAGCCCAAAATATAGACGTTGTGCCGGAACTGTATTACACGGCGTAGCGCCTTCTCCGCGACCGCCCCTCACCCCCTTTCGCGGTTCTCCTTTCCTTTAACCACTTTAAACGCAAGGGGTCAGGGTAAAGTCACACAAGATGAGCTTTGTGATAATCTATACATGGAATAATCCCCTTTCCTAAATCTGAGGTGCTAAAATTCTGGAAGAAGAAACAGTCTAAATATCCCAAGCTAGCTATGCTTGCGAAAAAGATATTGGCGATTCCGGCTTCCAGTGCAAGCAGCGAATGGACCTTCAGTTGGGCGGGATATGTGGCGCAGCAGCGCCGCACTTCACGGGAGCCCGAATAATTGGACAGCTTATTTTTACACGATAACTTGAAATCGTTGCATATAGTGACTGTCATGTGCCGTTTGCTTAGGTTCCACTTTGATATGTTGAATAAAATTCCACATCATCCGAAAACGACATCTTGTCTTCGCAACAAACCTTCATAATGTCAGGCCGGGCCGGGCCCGGGCTTTGTTTTTGAACATCGGGCCGGACTGGGCGGGCTCGCAGCCCTTTAGCGTCGGGCTCGGGCGGGCCTTTGGCGCAGTCAGAGGGCGCGGGCCGGGCTCGGGCTCTAAAATTCGGCCCGTGCACAGCTCTACTGGGCGCTGCACCATTCCTGAAGTTTCGCCTGCCCTCTCCCAAGAGCAAAGGCCATCAAAAAAGAAAGCAAGAAGCTCGCAGTGTCCTTTAGGCGTTCTATCGAGATGAATTGAAGGCGAAGGCCATCGTGTTCGTTTTCCTCTCAATCAAATAAAATTAAATGAAATCAAATTTGAAGACAGATCACATTTGTATCACATTTGGAGACAGATGTAAATTAGTCATTTCTGAGAGAAGCCCATGTGTCAACATTATCTATCTATCTATCTATCTATCTATCTATCTATCTATCTATCTATCTATCTATCTATCTATCTATCTATCTATCTATCTATCTATCTATCTATCTATCTATCTATCTATCTATCTATCTATCTATCTATCTATCTATCTATCTGCCTACGTCTGGGTGCTCTCGTGACGGCTTCCTTAACGCGGTGTACAGCAAGATTAGTAGGGGACGATAAGAGGGTCCTGACAAACATGACTTGCTGGTTATGAGATGAATAACGTCGAAATCCCGTCGCGTACGTTTTCAAGCCCTCTCCTCCAGACACGTGTAGCACATACCCGTGCACCACGGGCCACGGTATACGGGTATACGCCACAGATGATTGAGAATTTACATCTGCCCTGTAACATCGAGGACAGACACTTGCAATATAAAAAAATGCGAGCGCTTTAAGAGAAAACGGCATCGGCAGCGTTTACCCGACGAATGTAAAGAATAAAAATCAGGGTCCGAGCAGGAACCGAAACCAAGCATTCTGCGTGTCGCTCAGGTATTCTACCAGACCCTATGCAGGCGTAATGCCAGTGCATCGTGAATTGTGGTTGCAGTGGTGGCTATCTTATTTCATAACAAAGCAACAAACATTAGATATTTCCGTCTATCACATAGGCGTCATGTCGGGTTAACATCAATTGTGGTTCCATTGTTTGCGACATTTTTATAGCAGTGTAATAAAGATTAGATTTATATCCTTTATGATTCAGCAAGGCTATATTGAAGCGGTGCTCGAGCCCGGAAGAATAGGCTTAATAAAGTTACGTATGATAATTATATCATCGCACCGTACAGTGGACAAAACCACGCCTAGTGACAAAACCACGGCTGCTATAAAAACCGTATTGTCTACGCATGTTGCATCACTGATCACAGACTGCATGTCAGGCAAAGAACCACAACTATGTCAATTATCTCTAGGTTCCTAAAAGGCATCTTTTAAAGTATCAGGTTTAGACGACGACAGACCGCAAGTTTGCAAATCATCTGGAGACCAATGCGGGTCGACGTCATTAAACCGCGACGGCTGCGACATGGCTGCATTTCCGCTACCATGCCTAATCTCCACTTTACGCCGGCGTTTAATTAATGTGCAGGTTGCCTTAATTATTTCACGCTTCGCTGTCAGCTTCAAGCACGTTTTTCACAAGTCTGTGATAGGAGCATTTAGTAGGCACATACTAGCCGCTGAAAACACCGTAAAGGAGAGCGTGTAGCGAAACAGCTTCTGTGACAAATATCATGAGAACTGTAACTTCCGATTATGTAAACGTGATATGATCACTTAAACAGCTGTTACTGAGCCGCATGTTACCTGAGTGCTGCCTGAAGCACTCATTTTATTTCACAGCGGCACATAACGAACACACTGCATACAGCGTCGAGCTTCGCTTGCGTATTCTGAACACACTTACCCGTATATCTTTACGTCGTACGATGCTTGGCCACTTCGCCGAAAGGTGAAAATCGCTGTTTCTGCCAAAAAAGGTTTTTTTCTACGTCATAGACAAATTCGCATTGGACAGCTTCCATCCATTCGGCAGCACAATCTCGCGGAGGTGCCCGTCCGCGTACATCACATCGCTGGAGCCGTAGCGGCGAATGACTCATGGCATTGCTTCTCGCCCGATGCGCCACAGCGCAGCGAAGTGTCCCGGTCGGCCGTCGAGTAACCTGATGACCGCTTGAGTTCCTCACCTTTTGCACAGCAGTCATCGAACCTTCCTGCGTTATCACTGATGCTCGCGTAATTTCTCGAGAAAAAACTTGACTGTTCGTGTTCTGCAGGTAAGATTAGCAGAATGATATAAAAAAAATCGCGAAGCTTCTCGAGTATTGCCTTGTGGTCTGCGTAGAGCGTTGGTAACAATCTTTGTGGATTAATCTCGAATACATCAAAACAAAGCAATAAACACGCGAGGCAATATTGTTTGCCGTTTCTTAGGCATGGTTTCGTTTTAGAGATTACAGGAGTGGCTCGACTGAACAAAATCTTTCAAAACCTGCACATTAGAGAGCCCTAGCAAGGTCCACCCTCGAATACCAGCGCCAACTGGCAGCGAGGGTTCTCGAATAGGGGAAATCCCATTGTTTCCTTGAATGGAGAGTCCACTGGAGAGTTCGAAGGAAATGCCTAAATGATCACCGGATAGAAATGTTTATTCCCCTCTTTGCCCTAGAAACTTTTGTCTTGTCTCGACTCGCCAGCTGTATCGGTAGCTGACTGTACTTCCGCTTCAAAAACACATGCTACTTGCATGTGTTGTTTGTTTCAACCCATAATGTACATAGTACGTAATAGGCTTACCTTTGGCCATGCCATGGTTTGATTTTATGGTCTGTCTCTTCAAGCGACGTGTTATGTGGCGGCGTAGTGATGGCGTGATAATGACGTCACAAATTTTCGTTGGATTTAACGTCATCATGACGTAACGCATTGGCGTCATCGAGCTGTAAAACCTGATCACGTAACGTCGCACATTTTGACAGCACTGATGGCAGTAACATCTCGCGTTTCACGAGGCAGCTCATGGTTTCGCGTTAACACTCTAAGCAGTTTCCCATGACGGGAAAATGTCGTTGGTTTCAGGCAGCTCTGGTTCGAGGGACACTCAATTGAAATAATTAATCGGCTTAGATTGAAAAATTACACTGTGGGAATTGTAATACTGCTTAGTTTCACTATGATGCGTTAATTAAAAAAGAAAAGAAATCAAGGCTAGTGTTTCATTGTGAAATTTTGCGCCAAACGTCCACGCGCGATGAGAGTTTAAAGCGTATTTTTTTGTATTTTTTCGTCATTCGCTCAACGAAATTTCCTGAAACATGAAATGTCAAATCTATGGCCCCGTCAAAGGTCAATGTACTTCTTTTCTACCAATAAGCTGCTACGTAGGAATTAGTAAATGCGCAAAAATATATGACGTCACGCGTTCGGTGCGATGATTCCAAAGTGTTGTCGCCGCATGCATTTTCTTTTTTTGGCGCGTTTTCTCGCTTAGGAAGCGTCTTCTCGAGGCAAGCGGGATGATTATGGGAACAGCGATAACTTCCTAATATGAGAAAAAATTTTGTATTCTTCTTTGTTTACTTTTAACTGCTCTATTAAAATCCTTAGTTCAAGTAATCCGAAAGAGCCTTGACATAATGTAGGCGAGAAGGCTTTCATCACCTGACGACAGGCACGGATTTCTCATCGCCCTTTAGGAAATAAAGTCGTTTCAAGCCTCATTTTACGCTGTCTTCAAGTAAAAAAACATGTGTCGTGACTGAAATGTTAGAGAACACTCGCAGCAGCTCACTTCAATGCAGCGCTTTCAACTTCAAAACTTCGAAAACAGGCACAAGATGGACGTACCCGGAAGGGTGGCTCTGACGAATTGGTAGGAATAGCCATTGCGTTTATGCTTTGGTTCCAATGGCTGTGCGAAGTCCAGCTCTCTGCAGCATCGATACGAAACTGCTTTATTTTTTTCCTACGCGGACCGTAACAATCAATTCTAAGGTCAGATGCAACTGTCGAGTATCACCCAGCTTTAGCTTAATAGTATACACGTTGGCGAGATGAGCGCGTGGACTCTTGGTTTCACTTGACCAAGAAGAATCATTCGATCGCCTCGAACATAGCTTCATATGTAGCGTAATGACAGCGTTTGTCTTTCCACAAACTTCATTGAGCTTCTCAGAAATGCATACAGAAATATACACAGCACGTTGTTTCTTGAT
>JALIZH010025808.1:0-29950 GCA_030522465.1 Rhipicephalus appendiculatus | reverse complement strand
TTCCCCCTGCCTCGCCCGAAGGAAACTGCCGGACTTTAAATAAAGTTTATTCATTCATTCATTCATTCATAGACAATTACAGTGAACTCTCACTTGTACGAAGGTCGGTTTAACAAATATTAAAGGAGCAGTGACGTCAACTTTTTACGCATGTCGCGTTTTTTGAGGTGTGTCAACGTGTAGTTATCGATCCCCTAGTAACGATTCGGTACTGATAATGCAACATAGGGACGATTTAATATATGTAATAATGATTAGTATGAGCATAGGCGTGCGCAGGGTTCCCCGTTCAGGGGGGGCGAAGGTGCGTCGCAGCGCCCCCTCCCTATTGAATCAATATACAGGGCAGATTTTGCGCCCCCCCCCCCCTCTTGGGTGACTAGATGGCACCCCCCCCCCCCCCAGTCAATGTATGGAGCAGATTTTGCGCCCCCCTTTAGGTGACTAGGGGGGCGGTCGCCCCCTCTGCCCCCCTCGTGCGCACGCCTATGAGTATGACCAGTATCGAACGCAGTTCAAAACGGGAGCAAAGCCCGCCAATATTTAGCGCTGCCAACGCTGCCAAGCGGCCACCTCCCGCGGTCACGCCCCATCTGATCACGTGGCCGCACGAAATGGTGACGCGAGTTTCAGCTGACATTTCGTCTGCTCGGCGCGCACGTGTAGGGCATGTGTTCGCCACCCCCATCATCGTCGCCGCCGTCAAGAGCGTCCACAAGCGACGATGAAAACACTGAGGAATATGGTATCGCTGCGATTCGCGACGTGGTGAATCATTTACGGTTCGATCCTCTTCAGAGCAGTGATTCTGATATCGACGCCCGACCCAGCAGCGACGAGGAGGCAGCTGGAGACGCGCGCTTGGGCAATGCTGGCTGGCAAGACATGTCACAACTACGCATATGAACGCTGCGTGCTTGTTACTTGTTTGAAATAATATTTCTCTGAACCATACGTTCCGTACTGGAGCACTTTGATCGGTTATTGTCATGTTTGCGTCTACCTAAGCATAACCAATGTGTCGTAATAACTGGTCAGCTATGTTGCCATGTGTGTCAATCGCAATGTGTACTGCTCATAGACTGAAACGCGACAAGAAAAAAATGAAACGCGGAGGCCTGGCGTTTTGATTCCGTGAGCGCGTTGTGGGGTTAGCGTTTCGCAATGGCGCGCCATACTTTTTCACTTTTTCTCTTATTTGGAAGAGCAATGATTGCAGCGCACAATGGTTCCACGGCATGCTGGCACGTAATGCGATGGAGATCGTAGCTTCGAATAATCACATTCGCGCTCATGACTCCACGACAGTCCACCCGAAGCGGCACAACGAAAACGCAGGATTCACACGAACGCGCTGCACGAACCAAGCAAAACAAAAACAAGCGACGCCGTTGCCAGGCAGCCTGGCGTCGCCGCCAGGCGGTACCACAAGTAGGCCCCACGATGAAAACATTAAACTTGTCGACGTCATCGTTGCTCGCGCATCGTCACTCAGCGTCTGAGGCGTGGCCTAGACGCTAGCTGAACACGTCAAAATAGTGTCGATGTTGCATGGCATGAACGCGCCGTTGAGCCTTTGCACGCTCTTTTGCGCTCGATTTGAAATTTGGTGTCACTGCTCCTTTAAGGCGTAAGCCTTTAATGTCTCATGCTCACGTCCGTCCGGTGTCCGTCCGGTGTCCGTCCGTCCGTCCGTCTGTCCGTCCGTCCGTCCGTCCGTCCGTCTGTCCATCCATCCGTCCGTCCGTCCGTCCGTCCGTCCGTCCGTCTGTCCGTCCGTCTGTCCGTCCGTCCATCCGTCCGTCCATCCGTCCGTCTGTCCGTCCGTCTGTCCGTCCATCCGTCCGTCCGTCCGTCCGTCCGTCCATCCGTCCGTCCATCCGTCTGTCCGTCCATCCGTCCGTCTGTCCATCCGTCTGTCCGTCCATCCGTCCGTCCGTCCGTCCGTCTGTCCGTCCATCCGTCCGTCTGTCCGTCCGTCCGTCCATCCGTCCGTCCGTCCGTCTGTCCGTCCGTCCGTCCGTCCGTCCATCTGTCCATCCGTCTGTCCGTCCGTCTGTCCGTCCGCCCGTCCGTCTGTCCGTCCGTCTGTCCGTCCGTCTGTCCGTACATCCGTCCGTCCGTCCGTCCATCCGTGCGTCCGTCCGTCCGTCCGTCCATCCGTCTGTCCGTCCGTCTGTCCGTCCGTCTGTCCGTCCATCTGTCCGTCCGTCCGTCCGTCCGTCCGTCTGTTCGTCCGTCCGTCCGTCCGTCCGTCCGTCTGTTCGTCCGTCCGTCCGTCCGTCTGTCCGTCTGTCCGTCCGTCCGTCCGTCCGTCTGTCCGTCTGTCCGTCCGTCCGTTCGTCCGTCCGCCCGTCCGTCCGTCCGCCCGTCCGTCCGTCCGTCTGTCCGTCCATCCGTCCGTCCGTCCGTGTGTCCGTCCCTCTGTCCGTCCGTCCGTCTGTCCGTCCGTCCGTCCGTCCGTCTGTACGTCTGTCTGTCTGTCTGTCTGTCTGTCCGTCCGTCCGTCCATGTCCGTCCGTCCCGTCCGCGGTAAAAAATTAAGAAAGAAAACACGCACACATTCGGTTTGTGTGTTATCCCACTGAGTGTGTAAAAGATAAGACATGGCATAGTCAGTGGAATGGCCACACGCTTTCGCCGAACACACTTTGGAATGTACAAAGTGTCCTTCAATTTTTTTCAGCATAACCAACTTTTGGAAAATCCCCGGCGGTTTTCCTATGCATTCTATGCAAAAATATTTCAGTTAAACGAACTTCTGAATAGTGACTACTTCAGTTTAACGAACTTTATCTGCGGACTCGGGCTCCTTTTTGAGATCAATTAACGAAGTGTCGCGCTCTGCAGCACTGGCATAGCCGATGCGTCCCGCCCGCAAATCGGCCATATATCGGTTGCGGTGCCTTGTGCCTGCGCTGAGGCAAGGCGGTCGTGCAGGAGACGAAAGCGAGCCACGTGCGCCAATTGAGTACCTGCGCAGAGCTGGCAGATTTGGACACTGCTTCCAGTGTTCGCCTGAGACACAAAGAAGACGAGGGTGACAAAGAAGTTGTAACGGCTGAGGCGGGTTCAAATCCTGTATCCATAGCGGAGGCTGTCGGATATACAGTCGAACACACTTACAACAATACGTGTTTGTGTCTTCTCGTCTCCGTCCTGTTCCAGAGCTGTTTCTTCATTCAAAATCAGTATGTACCAACCAGCCCAATTCAAGACGCTAATACACAACAATACTCAAGTGCCATGTAAATTCCATTGTTATAACCGATAATTGCTATAAATGGGCTGCACGAAAAAAAATCAAAATAGAAGGACGGCAGGCTATTGTGAGAGAACTCAAACTTTTTGTACCATCGCGACTTATATCAGCCAAACACCGAAATGATAAAACACGGCTCAATAAGAAACTTCGAGCGCTTATAAACAGAAGAGATCGTCTCTATCGCAAATATTGCCAGACGTCAGACGTTGAAACATACAAACAGATGAAACAACTTGGTAAGAAGATAACCAAAGATTTGCGGGAAGCAGAGAGAGAATACTTAAGTGATCTAAGTAATAAGGTGAAAACGAACCCGAAACTCGTCTGGAAGTACGTTAAAAAAAAGACTAAAGTTCCTGGTGGTATCCCCTGATATAAATGATGGTACTAAATACCTGTCCGATAGCACAAATAAAGCAGAAAGCTCCAACCAGTTCTTTCATTCGGTGTTTTCGGTGTCGTCAGCGGTTGAAACTACAACATTCAATAGAGTGGCGTTATCGGAAATGGCTGAGTTTGAAATTTCAGAACAAGGTGTTGCATCTCTTTTAAAAATCCTTACTGCAAACTCAGCATCAGGGCCAGATCAGATTTCGAATTTCATTTAAAAAAACTGTGCCCTTTCCATTAGCCCGTTTCTTACAGCTGTGTTCAGGAAATCTTTATCGCAGGGGGCATTACCTGATGATTGGAAACCAGCAAATGTCATTCCCATTTACAAGAGTGGTGACAAGTCGGGTACTTGTAACTATCGGCCTATTTCTTTAACGTGTGTGTCCTGTAAAGCTCTTGAGCATATTATATACTCAAATTTAGTAAAGCACCTTCAGACTAACAATTTTTTCTGTCCAACACAGCATGATTTCCAAAAAGGATTTTCCTGCGACACGCAACTAATTGAATTTACGCATGATATCGCTGCAACGTTAAATTCTGGTAGCAAAAATTGATTGCATTTTTCTAGATTCTAGCAAGGCTTTTGATTCTGGTACGCACTCGCTCCTTTTAATGAAATTATCGTGTCTTAAAGGGGTACTGACACAAAAAACTTTGGCCTCGCTTTTTTTTGCTGCAATGTGTTGCTGGGGGCCTGTTAGTCATAACACGGCACCTCGTTTGCTGCAGCGCGCGACAGATATTAAAGACGATAGTCTTTCTTGGGATACTTCAACGCAAATATTTTGGTCTGGCTGTCTGTCTGTCTATCTGTCTGTCTGTCACCCGATTCAGCTACTCGACCAAAGTTTAACCACTTTCTGAACGCCCAGCCATCTTGAGCTGGTGTTTGCGTTCATACTTGTGAACATATTCGATCAAAAAGCAAATAATACGCATACCTGAGGCGCAACATTAATATGTAAGTATTAGGTCATGTGTTCTTTTATTAGAAAATACATAGATACGTAATTCTAAAGAACCTAGTGTTTTTTAGGCAGCGCTGAAAATGCGACGCTGTGCACAAACTGCGACGCTTTGCACGAAAAAGCCCTGTGCCGACGATAAGGTGCTGCCGCTGGCAGTGGCCCTTGGTTCAGCACAAGCTCATGTTTTTCGATGGCGTCCATATCTCGCGCCGCGCCTCCTCTATATTATCAATGCCAGCCAGATGCGGCCAATTCAACGTAGAGTAGGCGCTGTCTGAGGCAAGGCAAAACATAGTAGTACGGCCGGCAGAAGAGTATCGTCTTTCGACGACATTTGCAGCGAAGCACCCAGATACGCGGCCAATTTTTTAATTACAGGCCATTACCGACCAGTTTCAGTTTCGGTTTGAGAGAGCTCGAAAAAACGACAAGCCGCCGGGGGCAACTATCACCACCTAGCGTGCGCAGCTCTCGATCACGTCAGCACACAGAACTGTGACGCACTTCCGCACGGTCCGCATCAAGAAGTCCCTTCGAATAGGAAACGGGACAGCAGTGTCACCAAACACAAAACTTTCAAAGCATGCACCGCGGCCACGGACTCGCGACCAGCCGCCGAGAAGTATAGACTGCTGGAACAAACGCGGCAAAAGAAAAATGTAGGCTATGACGTCATCATAACTTGTTGCAGCGTGGTCACGTGAGGGAAGTAGGGGGGGGTCACCAAGGGTCACCTTTGATGGTGCCAGTAGCGCGAGGGAGTCGATCGCTCGCGCAAACCTCAAAATTAATTTAAAATACCTTCCAAGCTATATTCGCTGTTGATATTTTGCAGATGATATACACATGTTCACGGGAATCGAACCCGCAGGATGTCTCGGCTGCGAAATTTTGTGTCAGTACCCCTTTAATATACCTGCTAACACACTGGCATGGCTACAAGCTTATCTTTCATGCAGGAAACAGTGCACCATAATCGATAGCGCGTCATTGTCACACGTTGACGTCATCTCAGGAGTGCCACAAGGCTCCGTTCTGGCCCGCTTCTCTTTTTTATTTATATCAATGATCTTGCTGAATGCGTGGACAGTGAAGTCGCAGATGACTGCTGCATATATCGTGAAATTAAGTGCACACAGGATTCCGAACAACTGCAGAAAGACCTCGACTCAGTAATAGCATGGTGCAGTAAGTGGAAAATAAAGCTCAACGTGTCAAAGTGCGGTGTCATTAGGTTTACCAAGAAAAAGCAGCCCCTTCTTACAGATTACAGCATGGAACAGATACCACTATCCATTGTAAATGAATATAAGTATCTTGGCGTTGTCATCGACAGCACACTATCATGGAATGATCATGATAGTGTGTTAAAGCCAGTCGCGTGTTTAACTTCCTGCGACGCAATTTCAGAACCACACCCTCTGTTCTTAAACAAGTTCTTTACGTGTCAAATGTACGCCCAATTTTAGAATATGCTTGCACTGCTTGGGACCCGGCTACTAAGGTAAATATCGATGCATTGGAGCGCATCCACAAACATGCCGCCCGGTTTGTGACGGGTGATTACAACTTCACCAGAAGGTCAAGCGAAATTGTCAGCGCACTTGGATGCCCATTAATGTCCTCAAGGCGTAAATATATCAGACTATGTCTTTTCTACAACATGGTAAATGACAAATCCGGAATCGATAAAAAATAAATACATGAAACCACCAACCTGCATCTCATCACGACGGGACCATTCTTTAAACGTATGAGAATATAAGTGCCGAACAAGTACTTTTGTAAATACA
The DNA here is from genome assembly GCA_030522465.1 of Rhipicephalus appendiculatus. Taxonomy (NCBI): domain Eukaryota; kingdom Metazoa; phylum Arthropoda; class Arachnida; order Ixodida; family Ixodidae; genus Rhipicephalus; species Rhipicephalus appendiculatus. Next base: position 23,528 of record JALIZH010025808.1, on the reverse strand, counting down.
TTTTTTTTGAAAACTATACACGAATGGAATAGTCTTCCGTCAAGTATTGTTACCGCACCCAACACAGCGTTCCATTCACTTTTAAAAGAGTACGTTGTTACCTAATGTCGCTTTTTTTTTCTTTCGTATATTGTCAACGTTTTTTCATTTAGCAAAGGCGGAAATGTCCAGCCCATGTATTTTGTGCATATATTTATGCTGGGATTTACCTATTTTGATTTGTTGTTGTCTTGTTTTGTACCTCGCAATTTGTTTTCTTTGACGTGTATGTACTTTCGATCTGTAAACCTCCCTACAACAATGGCCCTAGAGGGCGCTGACTAAAACTATAATATCGGATGGGATATGCCAACAGACATCAGTGATAAGGACGACAAGACAGCCGATTTTTCGGGCATGCTTGAAAATTCGGCGCCGCTTTCACGGGACGGCCACAAGCCTAATAATGCCTACGTATGACAGCACCTGAAGCTTTGGACGCTGAAGTCTTCTAAATCTCAACTTTTTATTCATGTTTAATGTCCGAAAGGGCGTTAACAGAAGCCACCGCCACTCCGGCGCCGCAGCGCATTTAGAAAGTCATCTTTGCCGCAATCATACAGCGTTGTGCGATCAAGCATACCGCAAATCCGAAGGGGCGCTGAGGGACGTTGGGGTAGTGGGCGGGGGTTGAGTAGCTTAAATTTCTCGTTTCCTTCTTTCCTTTCAAAGATTTCGAGTTCCATTACCGTTCGGCAGGGACACCCAACAGCTAGAATTCATTGTTCTATCCGATAATGCGGCATGCAAGCATTGCTGTAAGCGGGTTACTTCACCATAGAAAACGTACAAAAGTTGGCTGAGCCGCAGCTTCTCTTTGTTACAACGGATATATTGTTAAAACCGGTATCGTTATAGGCGCGTTCGACTGTATTAGAACGTTGCGAGACTTCGTGTCACAGCAACAAGCTGTGCCAGAGGCAATATGCCGAAATGTAGACTCTCTGGAGAAGAACTGACATTTGGGCAAGTTGGATTGCGTTAAACATGATGAGTGGTTCTCAGCGCAAAACGACGAAGACAGAGGAAAAGGAGGGACACGAACACCAGCGCTGGTGTTCGTGTCCCTCCTTTTCCTCTGTCTTCGTCGTTTTGCGCTGAAAACCACTCATCATGTTTAGACTCTCTGGACAGCTTTGTCTTTTCTTGCGCCGGTCCAAGTGAAAGTTGCAGAATTCTTTTCAAAAATAACTTGCATTTCACACGTTCGACTTGATTTCTGCTGTTCCTCATGCTGTTGCGTATACTAGAGGTGTGCACGGGCTCCGGGTAGCCCGAAAGCCCGAGCCCGGCCCGGCCCGCGGGCCGGGCTCGGGTATGCGGACGTCTTCCCATCTCGGGCCCGGGCCGGGCTCGGGCTACTCTTCTCGGGCATCGGGTGGGCCGGGCCAGGTGCAAAGCCCGCATCAAACCAAAAAATATAGACGTTGTGCCGGAATTGTATTTTAGCACTTTGCGATGAGCACGCAGATCACCTTTGTGATTATTTATCCATGCAATCATCCTCCTGTCCTGCATCACAGATACTAAACTTCTGGAAGAACAAGGAGTCTAATTATTCCAAGCTTGCTATGCTTGCGAAAAAAATATTTGCGATTCCGGCTACCAGAGCGAGGAGCGAACGGAACTTCATTTCGACGGGATATGTGATGTAGGAGCGCCGCATTTCACTGAAGTCCGAATCGCTGCACAGCTTGTTATTTTTACACAACTTGTAATCTGTGTATACACACTAAGATGTGTCGTTTGCGTATGTTTAACTTTGATATGTTGAATAAAATGCCACATGATGAAAAAGTGGTATCTTGTCTCCGCAGCAAACTTTCATAGGGTCGGGCCGGACCGGGCCCGGGTTTGTGTTTTTTGTACGTCGGGCCGGGCCGGACGGGCTCGAAGCCCTTTAGGGTCGGGCTCGGGCGGGCCTTCGACGCAGTCAGTGGGGCCCGGGCCGGGCTCGGGCTTGAAAATTAGGCCCGTGCACAGCTCTAGCGTATACTAGTGAATATTCAGTTTAGTGAACTTTCACTTAAGTCCCTTGAAGTTCAATCAATTGAGAGTTCACTGTACTCGCCGGCTGCTTCGCATGAAACAGGTATATATATATATATATATATATATATATATATATATATATATATATATATATATATATATATATATATATATATATATATAGAGAGAGAGAGAGAGAGAGAGAGAGAGAGAGAAAAAGATATGTAGTTGATTCTCCAAAGTTCTAGGTCTTTTTTAGTTTCTAGATAACATTCTTAAACACAGAGTCTGTTAAGTACTATTACCTAATGAAACGAACAGTTTTTTTTTTCTGTTATGTTTCACATCGCTCGCGGCACCTCTCCTGTGAAATGTGCCCGCTTGCTATTGCAAGGCAAAAAATTAAGAGTCCTCAAAGTGGATCAGTCCACTCAGAAAAACGAAAGTCTATGTAATATGGAAAACGACGTACAATCATTCGGACTTATTCGCGAAATCACACGTTGTTTAAGGAGCATTCTAGTCCTACGGAAACATTACCTTTCGCTCTTGATTCAATTGACACGAGCTTGCTGCATAACAGGTTCCCTGACATGAAAGCTCTGAGAATTTTCCTTTCTAGTAGTGTGGCGTTGCATCGTGCGCGACCAGCGCCTCGGGGATCGCGTGTCGGAATGCATCAACGTGGTCTGCAATTCGACCCAGCGACACCCGCGTTCCAGGACGGCTGCAGCAGCGGCCGTGCCTCTTGTGTTCTTTCTTCTGCGCGTCTGCACCGACACGGTGGCAGTAACGCGACATGGTGTCAGAAGTTTCCGACTGACGTCAAGAAAGTAGCCTCACGCAGGACTTCGTCTCGGAGGATCGCTCTGCAAAGAGGACGACGACTCCAGCATGCCTGGTGACGAGTCAGCAGGGACTTGCTCCGGAATGTTCGCCATCCAGCCGCCATCAAACTTCAACTTGGCAACAACATCCGAATGGCAAGCATGGTCGCAAGAATTCGACGACTACCAGTGTGCCTCGGGATTGAACGAGCGCAAAGAAGGAAGCTCTAGCCCTAACACGGGCCGCGGAGAGGTTTGAAGGGTACATCAGAGGACTCGAAGTAAAGTTCGAGACTGACCACGAACCACTCGCAACGCTGCTGGGCAAAGCTCCGCTTGAGTTGCTTCCTCCGCGTATTCAGCGCTTCCAAATGAGGCTATACGCTTCATGTTCAAGGTAGAGTACGTACCCGGGAAAAACACAGCATATCCACGGAGTGAATGATGACGAGTGGGCGAAGCTGTGGAGGTTCATCGGTAAACCGTGAATCTTCCGTGAATTCTGCCCGGTACATCATCCCCGACGTGAGATCGGGCGCGTTTATACTAAAGGGTCGATGAGAGTTATGGTGACTGTAGCAATCATGGTTACACGGTGAAATCTTCAGTGGTTTCGCCCAGAAGTAATCAAAGCGATAGTGTGTGTGAAATTTTATTCAAACTTCAACGACCGGTCGTCGTCCATAGTCCGCCAAGCAGCACGATCCGGCAAGCGCACTCGTGCGGCGGTCCGCGCAATCGAAGAGCAGCTGCACCGCCAACGCCATCTAGCGTACCTTCACCCAACCGCCATATTGTACGCATGTCTATAGGACAGCGCCCTCTCGGAAACGAGACGAGAACTGGAGATGACGGCACCATATCCACGGAGTGAATGATGATGAGTGGGCGAAGCTTCGGAGGTGCGTCGGTAAACCGGTAATCTTCCGCAAATTCTGCGCAGTAAATCATCAACGACGTAAGATCGGGCGCATTTATACTAAAGGGTCGATGAGAGTCATGGCGACTCGCAGCTCACTTTAATTTTACATGTACGTTGTGAATTTTTTTATTGTTTAATCACGCACAGGAGACATCTAGCTCACACAGGCACTACCTTGGAGGTCGAAATCCACTGCCTACTGGCTACTCAGGATGCATGGATCACCGAGGACCGCCGAGGTGATGCCATAAGGAGCTTCGCCCCTATATATATTCATCATATACAAGTGCCGCCATCTAGCGGACATTCCAAGAACTAAAACGAGAGGTGGCTACCTACTACATACATCGAGGACGCACGACCCACGGCTTAAGGAGCTTCGCCCCTAAAATCTGGTCTTGGCAGATACGTTGTCAAGGGCTCCACTCCGATCGAGTCAGAGGGATCCCCAAGCACTGTCCGTGTCCGAAATTGAGCGTTTTGCAAAAGAATTAGAGACGTGAGTTGGGCTAGTTGGCTAGTTTTGCAAAAGGTTGCGTCGATACAGTGGCCGAAGTTGGCGGCTTTGAGAAAATTAGGCAGGGTTAGGAAGAAGATACCGTGTGCCGAACCTTGGTTCGCTTCTGTAGAAACGGGTGGCCACGATACCGCTCTCTTCAATCCTGTATGCAACCATATTAGCAATCCAGGGTGACAATCGCAGTTTGTAATCGGGGTTTTGATGAACGGCATGCGCCTCGTCATACCGCAGTGTCTTAGGGCCGAAGTCCGCAGTCGCCCACATGATGATCACCATGATCTGGCTAGAATAGTTTCTGTCGCACATATATTTTGAACCCACTTAGCTCGGCGCTTTGTAGTATTACAACTAATCATGATTTTGAGAGTTCTACGTGCCCAAAATTACGATATCATTATCAGGCACTCCGTAACGGAGGGCTCCGAAAATTTCGATAGCCTGGCGTTCCTTAACATGTACCGAAATCAAAGAGGCTCGTGCACTTAAGCGTTTCGCCTCCAAGAAAATGTGACCGCCGCGACCTGGATAGAACCCACGTCGTTCGCGTCAGCAGTCGAGCACCGTAAGTACTGTACCATCGCTGCGGCTGGCAATTTGCAAATATTGCTAATTTTCTATTTTTTCTAGTCTTTTGTAAATGCAAGCATATGGTGGTGAACAAAGGTCTATATTTAATTTGCATTCCACGTAGCCACAGCCGTGTCTGTCTCGTACATGGTCGCGTGTCCCACTAGCGTAATTCGTTGGAATAGGGAGTGTGGGAAGATCATGCATACAAAGTGGTTCTTAGCTCAAGCGTCTGAATGAATGTCTATAAAACTCTGGAAACGAGGAAATATATTAAGGACTCATTCGCAAAACTTCATGTCGTTTAAATTCGCTCCTTGTTCAGCAGTAACTTGTTTGCGGTCAAGAAAACACGTCATAATTTCCCACGCCGGTAGTTCATCATATTAAATCACATTTCATCATATCACATCGCATCACATTTCATCATATTGCATGTACCGCGCATTAAGTTCCGCAATCCGTATACATGTTTACTTAGTTTTCTTGCAAACAAATCTTATCAGTAGCATCCTCCAATACGAAAGCGTAACAGTACATTCTTAGTGGAACGCCTGGTTAAAAGGCGGATAAAACTATCCGCAGAGCACACGTAAGTACGTAGTCTTACGCAGTGTGCACTACCAGAAGATAAACTTGCTCACTTTGTCTATGGCAAAGCTCATAGATGCAAGCCTGCAGGACACAACGCTACTCTTCTTTATTTGTTCCTGCTATAGTAAACGGGCACATTTCGCCAACGCAGTTCCAACAATGAGATGCATAGCACGGAAGAAAAATGCGCGTACGCGGTGTACTTTTGATTGTATCACCGTTTTCAACAGATGTTCATCAATTTTCGTGTAATGGGACTAGGAAAAAAATTGTGGTTGATCCATCTGATATAGGAATCGGTATAACACACGAAAGTGAAACATGTCTTCACAGAAGTAGTTGAATATTTATTGCCCATTGAAATATAATATCTGTTGGTGTTTAGTGGCTACAGCACCCTTAAACGTTGATGCACCCATGTTGGACGCGTGGTGACAACCTCCATCACGATAACCAACGACTCGCGACCGGGATACATTTGTTGGAAACACTGCATTGCACGCACCGGAACATCGCGCAAATCACGCATGAACCACAGGCGTTCGCAAACCGTGGAACAGGTTTTCACTAAATCGTTTTGTGAACTCATGGTCCGCTGCAGCGAAGGGTGCATGATTTAAGGGTCGGCGACCATCCTGTAGGTGTGCTTGGCATGCGCCGTCGTGTTACCGAGCAGCGTCCGGCTGGTGGGTCGCTTCGGCGAAAGTACGATCATTTCGGTCTTGCTTCGGTGAGTGTAAGGCAACCAGTTGGGTCACGATGCGCTCAACTTCGGAAACGCGAGAGGTAGAGTTCTCAGCTTGAGCCGTGAACGCGCGAAGGCCTCCCGCTTCCCCCCTGGCGTGTCCCTCGCTGCACCAAACTGCGCGACATTCGCCCGTCGACGCCGTTGTCTTTCGGGGGCGCTGAATGCATCAGTTCTCGTAGTCGGTGCCGTCGCACTCCCTATCAGTAGACGGCGGAGAAACACGGTCAGGGCATATGGAAGCTGCGCATGTTAGCACTACGCGAAAGGCAAGGCACGTAACTGCGTCGTCACCGAGTTAAATCAGCGCGTATAGCGCGCCGCAGTTATAAACTCTGCTCGTGGCCTCCGAAATTAGCTACACAAACATAGGAGGTGATTGCGGAGGCCACGCTCCGATGTGCTGAGTAGGGCCAACGCTGCCTAGGTGGCGTTGGTAGGGTGCATTGATGCCCATAGAGTTTCCTAAAATTAACTAGAGGGGACTCTGGCGCTGCGATCGTTCAGCCACCATGGAAATGATGGGTAGTACACGGATTTGCCTAGTCTTCGTGCTTCCCGGCTTCAAACGCAGTTGTGGCTTTGTTTATTGGTGCGTTTTCGTTCAGTTTCGGATAAAAGGATGGACCGTTGTGAACTTCGTGAGCATATTTGAATCGTGAGCCTAAAAAGGTGAAGGTGGTGAAGCGTAACTGCTAACCTTTGTTGTAATTTGTATTGCGGCAAAGCGAATCCGGGCCATACGCAGCCAAAAGAACGAAGACTAGGCAAGACTAGGCAAATTTGTGTACTACCCATGATTCCCATGCTGGCTGAAGCGCCGTGTGTTGCAGCCCCCATCGACACTAGCGCCAGAGTTCCCCTCTAGTGTATTTATAGGAAACTCTATGTTGATGCCAGCGTCCGTTCGAATGCTGGCGTCGAGGCGCCGTAGTACTGATACTATATAGAGAAGCGTGCACTGTCGGTGCTCGCTGGTGTAATTATGCAGTACTTCTCTTCTGCGCTCGTAGGTGGCGGCACCGCCCCAACAAACCAAGAGCGCAGGTACACCCGTTGACAAAATAAGTCGGGATGTGCGAGCGACGACCGCAATCATGGGTGCTATCGCGGAACGATTCTATTCCTTTTTCTATTCTTTTCGCCGCCATTAGCCGTCTGTGATTGGTCGAAGCGTCTGTCCATCAAGCAGCCGTAAACAAGCCTGACGTCAAAATGACGTTACCACACAACGGGAGCCGGCGTCGCGCGTTCCCGCCCACTGCTGACGTAAGCTTCGACGTCACGCGGAAAAGAATTGGCATAGAAAAAGGAATCGTTCCGCGATAGCACCCCAGATAAAACTGCATCGCCGCGCCATCTGACGAGGAAAGTGCGCGTGCGCGTCCTTTCAATCTCACAGCCATATATTTTTTACCGCTTGCAGCGGACCAGTGATTACATGTAGGCGTTTTGCGCTAGGCGTCGCTTTCTTTCTTCAATCCGTGACGCGCTCAATTCGGCGGGGGCACGGTGGCGGTGAAGTGTACGCGGCTCGCTTCACAGACAACGCAGAGCAGCCGAACTTTTCGTTTAACGCGCTGGTGTTAAAAGCTCCTTTCGCAGAAATTCCGGTGTCGGTGTCTACGTAAGCGTCGTTGGTAGTGGGCGAAAAATCAGCGCGTTCTGCGTGGCAAAAATGTGTTCAATGTTACGCGCACAGGCTTTCTTTTCCTCACGGCACGTTGAGGCTAATTATGGAGAAGGCGATGCCAAGTAATCTCGATCAGGTTCTCGTGTTCTACTCTTGGGCGCGAATCTCAAGCGTCCTTCTCGTTTTATCGTGGTTCGAAGAGCTCACACTTAGAGTACAGACAAGCAGGGAACGTCTACTCATTCATGAACACGCTTTGTTCTTTTCAGCTGTCACTCAGCTTTTTTGAGTTCATCGCTGCTCTCACGTGTTTCGTAACTTTCTGCAGCCACGCGGAACGCGTTGTGATTTACATGCTCTCTATAGAGCATATCGCAAGCTCCGAAGAAGCGTCATTACAGCTAATAGTTCCGAAGACTTGCATCGTTTGGTATCCTGTCGGAAAACTTGCCGATCAGTGTCTGAGCGTGACCACGCACGTGATGCAACAGTTTCACTGTATTTAATGACAACTCAATACGGCATCAAGTGTTTAAGCTGGCAAATTTCCTGTTCACGAACACATGTTTCTCAATAAAAAATTGCATGGCACACCTATCTCCACTGAAACGCCGATTAAAAACTGTAGTTATCGAAAGCCAGCCAGAGGTGCGCCGTGCGACCATAAATTTATCTACACAGTCGATGAGCTGATTTTCAGTGGTTCGACTAGAATACTTCTGTCACGCCATTCCCTTATCTTCACCCATCCGCCATGCGTTCGGGATTTTGATTGGCTAGCGATACTTGTTAAACATGTAGAAATATCGAGCGCCGGACAAAGGTCTGTCGTCCACTGAAATGGCGCCTCGTGTTTCCATTGAAGATCGGCGGTACATCGCCAGACTTTTTCTGGAGGGTGTCCCGCAGAGAGAAATTGCCCGAAGAACTGGGAGGTCGAAGACAGCGATCACCAGGATTATACGCGCATTTAGAGAAGATGCAACACTTGCGGATGCCAAGCGGTCTGGGCGGCCAAGAGTCACGACGCAGGAGGCCGACATTTTGATCGTGGCCGCAGCTGTCGTGGATCCTTTCTTGTCCGCCAAGGAAATCCGGGACGAGCTGTCACTGAATATTTCTGCAAGGACAGTGAGCCGACGATTGAAGGAGGCCGGAGTTTACAATTTTGCCGCGGCGCAAAGCCTTTTCTGTCTGAGCGACAGCGCCAACAACGCCTGGACTTCGCTTTGAACCACCAGCATTGGAAGGAAGAAGAATGGAAAAATGTAGTTTTTTCTGACGAGTCGACTTTCTGTACTCGGTGGGATCAGCAGAGGAGGGTGTGGCGGCCCTTGAATTCGAGGTAACCATTTGCGTTCACTTTTCACGGTGTTAATGTTTTGCTGCTTTGCATATGCCGAAATATTTTCGTACATGTAATATTCTTGAGTTTTTTTCAAACTTATTTCAAGAAATAAAAAATATCCTACAATGTCAATATAGAAATAAATGCACTGCAAATAACAGAACGTCCACAAATAATTCCTCGTTAGCAGCACGTTAAATACACGTGTTTTAAGTTTTTCACACAGCGTCTTGTACGCGTTCTTCTCAATATGGTTTAAAGCACACTACAGTTTTAAGCAAAACGCGCATAACCAATTCCCAAATCAATTTTCGACACCTTTTACCTGCCCATTCTGGTTCTTTTAAAATTGCAGGTACCACCCTGATTATACTCGGAGTGTCCTCTCAAGTGGCCGGTGTTCAGTGTCCGTGTGGGGTTCTATAAGCAAAGATGGGCTAGGGCCACTTGTGCGCATTGATGGCAAATTCACAGCGCCCTACTACAGTTCCCTGCTACAAGACACCATGATCCCATATGCCCTGGACGGACTTTTCCCCGACGGCTGCTTCATCTTCCAGCAGGACAAAAGCCCCGTACACATGGCTCGTCAGGTGACCGCCATGCTTGAAGACCTTGGCGTACGCACCTTGCCGTGGCCTCCCTGTGGCGCGGACGCAAACCCGATCGAGAATGTGTGGGCTCGAATGAAGTGGGGTCTGTCCAGGCGCAACTTGTCCAGGGCAACGTCGGACGCGCTGTGGAACGCGATTCAAGAAGAGTGGGAGGCCCTTCGGTCGGACGGCGATTATGTCGCCTCGTTATACAAATCTATGCCAAGAAGGATGTCAGAAATAATTTCCGTGAACGGCCACTTCACGCACTATTAAATTTTTGTTACAAAGGGGGTGAAGGGAGCAGAGGTGATAAGTTTCGCCGTTGCTATTTTTCGCTCGCCCTCAGTTGCTTTCCTTTTTTGTTCTTTGAAGGCCAACCCATGACCTCGCCTATTACAGCAATCGTTTTTCTTTTTCTTTTCTAGTCCATTCGCCTCTTTTGTTGCATGTGCAAGGTGGTCTGCCTGCATCTTGTTATATTATGTTAATAAACAGAAGCATTCTTTAGGCTCAACGCCTTTTCGTTTTCGATGCCCTCGTTCGTGTTTCACTGTCACATGGTACGCTTCGACTAAAACGAACGTGCAGAGAAGAGAATTAATGACGTGTGTGGCACCGGTTTGCCATTGAGACAAGATATGCTACCTCTTTAATCAGGGCGCAGCGAGTCGCATACACTTCACCGCCACCGTGCCCCCCGCCGAAATGAGCGCGTCACGGATTGAAGAAAGAAAGCGACGCCTAGCGCAAAACGCTACATGTAATCGCTGGTGCGCTGCAAGCGAGTAAAAATATATGGCTGTCAGATTGAAAGGACGCGCACGCGCACTTTCCACGTCAGATGGCGCGGCGATGCAGTTTTATCTGATTGCGGTCGTCGCTCGCACGTCCCGACTTATTTTGTCAACGGGTGTACATGGAGAAGGAGTGTGAGATATATAAGGCGCGTCTGAGGAGCTGTCCCCAAATGCGTTTGTGGCGCAGTTTGTTGAGCGCCCGGTTACTATTGCCGCGGACCGAGAGGTCATCAGTTCGATTCCCGGGTCTCCCAAATTTGTGAAACTTTTTCTTCTGTTTTCTTTCTTTGTATTCTGTTCATGTAAATTTTAAGAACGTCACATCCGTGACTGAAGTACGTCAGCGAAGTCTTGGTGGACCCCGGCATAAAACACTTTCGTGTTAAAACACAACTTTCGGAGTAGATTGTATTAGACCGATTATGCAGATGGAGTTCCGAACGCGTGAAGAAACATAGGAACACGGAACTGCGCAGCAAAACGTGGGTTTAAATTTCTTGCATCCATTACTTTTTTATATTTAATACCTACACAAATTTATGTTTTATAAATGGCTTCTTGACGGGATGGAACTGGAAGGATCTAGTTATGGTAACGTAAACATACCCAAGCTTTCGTATTCCAAGTCTTTATTAGATATATTTACAATAATTATATCAAAATGCTTGAAAATTGTGGCGCGTAATAGTTTGTGATGGAACTAATCATTAAGGTGAACTGCTGGACAGGAAAGTTGAGAGCTTTAATGTCAGAAAAAACTGTTATGCAGCAACGCCGTGTCTCTTGAATTAAGAGCGAAACGTAATGTTTCCATATAGGACTGGAATGCTCCTTAAACAACGTGTAATTTCGCGAATGAGTCTCAAAGATTGTACTTCGTTTTCAGAATTGCATAGTCTTTCGTTCTTTCGATTGCGCTGCTCTTCGTAAAGGACTTTTAATTATTTGCCTTGCAATAGTAAGCGGGCACATTTCACAGGAGGGATGCCGCGAGTGATGTGAAGTATAACAGATAAGAATAACTGTGTGTTTCATTAGATCATAGTACTTCTCAGACTGTGTTTAACAGTGGCATCATGAAACTAAAAAAGACAAAATTTTGGAGAATCAACTACAAATCTCTCTCTCTCTCTCTCTCTCTATATATATATATATATATATATATATATATATATATATATATATATGTGTGTGTGTGTGTGTATGTGTGTGTGTGTGTGCGTGTGTGTGTGGGGGGGGTGTGTGTGTGCGTGTAATTTCTGGCTACGCCACTGGTCCGCTCCCAGGTATATTTGCCCATTTAGCCTGTAGGGTGCTGTGATTTCATGGTATGGGCGTATATCCGCTCTTCTCTTTCTAATTTCATTAACTTGCGAGGTTCCGGCGGTCGACCGGTAAGTGAGACATCGGGTGACCGAATGAGCGTCCTCGTTCCCTCTAAGTCCCTGGTGAGCTGGGGCCCAGACGAGCAGAATCATCTCTCCGGTCCCTCCTACTGTGTTTAAAGTACAGCCTCCGTCACCCTTACAGTACAGCGTTTGTTTGCTTACCGTGCCGTATTCACCGTCACGATAGTCGAGGGCTCACCGGCCATGCGGCAGCGAAAGCAGTCTGCTGTTACAGGAGCGGTTATCTACACATTCTGTGAGCTATTTAAGCTTCTGGAAGTGTCACGCCAATAAGCAAAACATAAGGAAAAAGTATACTACGGAAGATACGCGCAAAACAACTGCAAAGGTGAGCGATGCTTCGTTGACCCGGAAATGCGCTGCACTAAACACAAGCCCACATAACAGACTGCCTGCCTATGGCCCCCCATTTATGGCGCTTGACAAAAAAGCTAAGAAAAAAAGAGGCAATCAACTTTTTAGCCAAGTCTCAGATAAACCGTAAAGTAAATGACTAGTTTACTTCGGCATGTATAAAATGAAGAGTACTTGAAAAATAATTTCCCCGAGTTCTTGGTTTTCGTTATTTCTCCCCCTCCTCGCCTAGTCGCACTTACATCGTACAGGTTCCTGTTGATGTCTGTGGCAATAGGTTTTCGACCACTTTTGTTTCAAGTATCGTGAACGATATAATTTGACCTTGTGTCGGCTATGCACAACAAACTGCCCATACTTTGGCTTTTCTAGCTAGCAGCTCATTCATTTCGCAAACACGGTCGCTGCAGCGAGCGAAGTGACCTTCGTGCGCTCTGTAACTTCAACGCAAACTTTGTGGTGAAAGGATGAGACGTACAAACCGCCCCCCCTCACTAGAGAAGCGCGCGCACACTGGTTACCATACCCTCTAGGGTACAGTACTAGGTGTTACTCTCGCAATAATATATCGGCCGACTGTCTAAGTATCCGGAACAAGGGATTATGCGGTGCCTTATCAAATGCTTTTGCGAAGACAATACGAAGACCTACTTGATCCGTGCTACCTTCAATTCACTCAGACTGTCACCCAACTGAAGATGTCGTGCAGCCGGAACAAGAAGTAATGCTGAACCTTATCAAAGGATTTGACGAGGTCAATCTAAAGAAGAGTTACTCGACCCGTGCTATAGTAGTGCTACTATAGCACGGGTCGAGTAACTCTTCTTGCTGCTCAGCATATACAATATGCTCAGCAAATACAATATGCTGCTCAGCATATTGTATTTGCATCTCAAATACTTCTTACCCGGGTAATGTTTATCGTATCTCGAGACTATCTTAAAGTATCTTTGCGTAGCCGTGTTAGCGTCGTATACTCAACTTAATCAGAACATTAGAAAGCAGCAATGAAGGTTCCCATACACTCTGGCGAGACCTGCACCGGGCGATGGCCCTTCTAAGAGCTTTAGTCAGCAACACACAGTAACAATGAAAATGAGTTCGAGTGACAATATATTAGGCAAATATGTGTGTATGAAGCATGTACAACGTGGCCGAGTGTCATAGTTTTCATCTTCTTGGTGAATCACATACATTTCAGTGACCACCAAGAGTACTTGGCCCTAGTTGTACTGGGGGGTGTGCTGCCGCATCTGTAGTTGGCTCCGTCCGGGTGTGGCGGCGCTCCCTGAAACTGGCTCCGTCCGTGTGTGACGGCATTCTCTGAGGCTTCGTCGGGTATGGCGACGCTCTCTGAATTTGGTTACATCTGGCTATGAGACCGTAAGAATCTCTCGATAGAGGGTATTTTGCAAGAAAGTGCAATATTTTGACTTTTTTTTTGTGAAAGCACTGCCAAGTCTTGTAAGGGCAGAGGTAAACATTTACGTGAACCTTATTTACAGCACACTAAAGTGCTCAAACTTTTCCTTGTCCCACTGCTATATAGAAACAGCAGTAAGAGCAGTTTTGAATTTGCTCGTGAGCAAAATAAACCAATGTAACAAACGAAAACTACTTCACCATGATTATTGTGTAGATAGCGCCGCTCAACCAAGCCGGCAGCTTGACATAGTGGTACAGCTGAGGGAAATGGCGTCAAAATCTGAGGCGGTGCCACGCAACAACCTCGGCGTAGCGGAGAGATGCATTTGCCTCAAGAAAAATTACCGTGATTTACCCTACACAACTATTTTATTACCCTACGTTTTACCCTACACCTGAAAATAGTGCCGTGTAACAAGGATAACGTACCGACTACACTGTGCGACGTGCTGACGTATGGGGATGCTGGAGCTGCTAGAGACTTCGGTGGTTTGAATATTAGTTTCGAAGAGAGATTAAGGTGCATGAAATATAGAAGATGGGAGGAAAGAGCGTTTCGGTATTTGTATGGGAAGAGCGTTGACTCAAAGTTGAAAGAAATATAGGAAACAGTGTAAGCGGCATGGTGACAACGAGCGTTGGTTGAAACTTGATAGATGTAGTAGAAAAAAAAATTCTGTAGGGATGGCAGCGTTGGAAAGAAAACCGTCTGAGTAACTACAGTAAGGGTAAAGATGAAATGAGCAAGGATACATTTATGGTATAGGGGAAGCGCTTTCTTGTTTGAAGGGAGGTCGGGTTGTCTTAGAACGCGTAATTATAAATCGAGATAAGGTAAAGAAATGAAAAACCTCTTTACTGTACATGCCTTCGGAATGTAAAGAACCAAGAGAACATGTTTCAATCGAATGTGGAGAGAGAGAGAGAGAATGATTTATTAGATGCGAAGCATCTTATGCTCGGGGCTCTGTCCGTCCCTCCCGCGTCCCGCGTCCGCCGTCCCGCGTCCGGCCACTTTCATGAAGTAGGGAAGCACCCATTATGCGAACCAGAACACTGTAGTAATATGAAGGCCGTCAACCACTATCACAGTCATCAGAGTCATGGCCGAGAGCATAGAGAGGCTGCTTAGCAATGGCTAGGCAGGTGGTGTCTGTCGCCCAGGTTGACCCCATTCCTTGAGTGATGGCCGAGAGCACAGAGAGGCTGCTTAGCAATGGCTAGGCAGGTGGTGTCTGTCGCCCAGGTTGACCCCATTCCTTAATCTTGCTTGCATGTGTTTGGAGGGGCCTTAGTCCATCCCTCCTTCCCGCGTCTCACACCACCACAACGCATGCGCGTCCCCTCCCCCTCTCTCTCCTACGCTCACCCCTTCCTCTCCTCTAGGAATCTTCCACTCTACGGAGCGGCCCACGCGTCCCACAGCACGTCCCCCTCTCCTACGCTCACCCCCCTTCCTCTACTCTAGGAATCATCTACTCTACGGAGCGGCGCCCGCGTCCCACAGCGCATCCTCGTCCTCTCCCCCTCTCTCCTCTAGGAATCCTCTACTCTACGGAGCGGCTCCGGCGTCCGACATCCCCACAGTGCATGCGCGTCTTTTCCCCCCTCTCTCCTCTATGAATCCTCTACTCTACGGAGCTGCTCCCGCGTCGCACACCCCCACAGCGCATGCACGTCACCTCCTCCTCTCCTACGATCCACCCGTCCTTTCCTCTACGAATCCTCTACGCAGCGGCGGGCACGACAGGTGGTGTGACAGCTGCATACTCCGCTGGGGGCGCCACGATAATTCCGCGGTATGAAAATGACGGAGCGCGCCCGCCTCATTCTCTCTCCTGTGCAGCGCCGCGATGAGCGCCCCGACCGCTGCCGTGAAATGAGAGCGGCGACGTTCCTCCCGCTCAAGCTAATTATCTCCCCGCTGCTTCGCATCCACACATGGTTCCCTTTAGCGGGAGATGGGGAATTTTTTAGAAGGCAGAGAGGTCGGCCTGAGCTAGTTCGCATGAACCTGCATGAACCCTTGGGGACAACATAAGAAACCTAAACAGGTCGGCGAAAGAAATAATTAAAAGGCGACTGAATAATTGGTGGTGGAAAAGTTGGCAGAAAGTAAAAAGAAGGGCAGGGAAACTAAGGCTAATCTGCGATGAAGAGCAAAAAAGCTGGGATGTGAAATTATAAGGTTGTTTTACAAGAAGAGACCATTAATTGAGCTGGAAGAGATCAGGGCTTAATGTAATAATAATAATAATAATAATAATAATAGTATAAATAATAATAATAATAACCACAAAATGTGGAGCTCGGCGGAGCGAAGGTCACAGCCATGTTATAAAAGGGACGCTATTTCATACATTCATCATCTGTCATCCGAAAAACTCGCATGGTCCCTTGTGCATTCGCCTAAGATGGCAGGAAGGCGAAAGCCATTTTCTTTTTCTTCTTGTATTCAGCCGATTGTATTGACCGACTCGAAAGGTTTCTGCACCTTGCGTGGCTCCGGATACGGAGGCATCGCAAGCTTCCAGCAGCTCCCGGATCGGCCCACCAATGGTGATGCTGCGACGATGACATGTGACGCCATTTAACGGCACGTTGTGATGTCACAGTGACGTCACAATGTCTTCACGATGACATCAAAATTTCTGGCGATATATGACACCACGATGACGTCATGAGGAGGCGTCTTACGTCATCACGATTTTTCTCAGCACTCGCGTCGACGCCGACAATCACTTTCGTGCTTGATGAGACACCTAGGGCTTTATTTCGCCTTAACAACTGAAGCCGACCACCATCGCAAAATTTAAAAATCTCCCTTCATGCACAAACAAATGCGAGTGGTGAATTCAGATGGTGATTCCGGGTGGTGAATTCGGATGACGTTTGTCGTTTCCTTCAACAAACTCGTACAATGGGTCCAGCCTTTTCTATTGACGTAGTAGATCTTTATTCTGTTCCTCATGACGCGTTGTTTAGTGCTGTTCGCAAGTGCATTGAAAAGAAAGGGGAGGTGGCCTTTCAAAAGACAGTTGGCATGAAGGCTGACAATTTTTTTAGTTTTACTTGAAACATATCTGAAGAAAATGGGCATGTGTATAGGTTCGTGCGTGGCACCGTTACTTTGTGACGTATTCCTGTCGGAATTAGACAAAACACTTGACCACAATCTTCATGATTTCCAGGTTTTTTAAAAGTTTTTAGATACGTAGATGATATTTTAGTTGTCATGAATCCATCCAGGTAGTACATTGACCAATTGAAATGTTCGTAATATTTTAGATGTGTTTCAGCTTCATGGAAAAGGCCTGTCTTTCACAATAGCTCCCCTCTGAAAGCACGCTACAGTTCCTTGACCTAAGTCCTACGTTTTCAAAAGATCATGTGTGCTGGGGCTACTCACCACGAGCTAAAAAGGAACTTTTACCGTACGACTCCGCCCATTCAAAGCTCGTAAAAAGGGCTATTGCTTCACTTTGCCTGGGGTCGGCACTCGAGATCTTGTGAGCACAACATGCAGGCCAGTTCTGAAAGACAGCTGATTAAGCTATCCAAAGCCGGCTACCCTCGTTCTGTCTTGATGTCTGTGGCTGAATCACTCCTACAAAATATTAAAGCGGGCACCCCGGCGTATGGTGCTAGAGCCGGTGAGCTCAGCGGCCGAAGGCCTGAAGTTGTGCTTTATGTGCACGAAATGAGCCACAATTACAAAAAAAATGTTGCAGTGGCTTAGCTCGGCTATGCCAGGATATACGTAGCGTTAGAAAAGGTTCAGCTGATTATTCTTAGCTTTCCTGATTGTCTAGATTGTCTAGGACTAGCTTGATTATCATGCTTACTGCTGCTCCAGAGACACACACACACGGTATACGTATAATGTGGCACATGTATATTTTTGCTCAACGTCAGGTTGCTTCTCTATTGCCACAAAGACGGCTTGGTGATCAGTGAAGTAACACGCTGCCGTCTCTATGGTCCCAACACAGTATTCTGTTCATTCTTCCTACCCTCAACCACTAATTGCCAGGAAACTACTTCAGGATCCGGTGAGTCAAGCTTCTCCGCTCTTCTGCGCCGTTGAGCAGCATTTGCGCTCTCCTTCTCCATGGCTATACAACACTGGCAAACGCCAGTCAGAAGCGCAGCGGCTCCAGCGCAGTGTCAGACTGCGACTGCACAGCGAAGGCGAATAGCTGCGCGCGCGCCGGCGCCAGTGCGTCTACCACGGCTACGACGTCACTCCTCTGGAATGCGCAGACCGGCGGCGGTGAGTTGCGCGCGGCGGCGGCGGAGTGCGCGGTAGATGCCGGCTCCGGTGCGCCAGCTGTGTGACATCACTGATCCTCGCGCATGCGCAGCACGGCTCTTGATGAGGCGCGCGAAACGGGTTTGGCTAGGCCATTGTAGCTAACGCTACAAAAGTGGCCAGTAGGTACAGTGTACCCATCGTCTTTTCGGCTGCCAATAGGCCAGGGGGGACCTGAGCCCCCCCCCCCCCCCCCCCCTGTGTTCAGGCTCGGGGGGGACACCCCATGCAAGTGTCCCCCCCTCGAGATTTATCTTCCAAATGTCATATTTGAATTTCTTGATAGTCAAGGACAACGCACTCTCCGTAAAACCAACTCTGAAATCTGAAGCACTTTCAGTGAACAGAAACCATGTACTTCTACTCGTGGCACACGACGGGGAATACCTTTATGCGTTAGCACAAAAAAGTGGTGCAATTTTTATTGCATAATTTAACCCGAATGACGCAGCTGCAAAAATGCAAGCACCTGCCTACGAGTTGCTATTAGAAACTTCGCCATTCGATGTCGCTTACTATTGGATACTCTTTTTCTGACCAGGAGCCGATGCTGATGCTTGTTTTATAATAATAATAATAATAATAATAATAATAATAATAATAATAATAATAATAATAATTCTTATTATTATTATTAGTATTATTATTATATGTGAGTGCATAATTTTAATTTTATATGATTAAAAATAAAGCATATATATAAAAACAAAATGGCCGCCATTGCAAGATGTGTGTCCCCCTTGTGGTCTTTATGGATTTACGCCACTGGCGAGAAGACAGATAGGGAAAAGCCATTCACGAAAAAAATAACAATGATAGCACAAGAATGTGTAACGCATTATCTTTCGTCTTTGCCCTGTGCTGGTGACATGTGAATTAAGACAATTCCAATTTTATTCAGGGAAAGATTTAGTTTTCGGATTTCTTCAGGAATGTGACCCTCGGATATGTCGCGCGGATCTTCTACATTTTTCACTGATCAGTGGCAAGCAAAATGCTGAAATTACCCTACGTCTTAAAAGAAAATCGTATTACCGCCCTACTACCCCACGCTGGCCGAAAAATTCCGAAATTACCCCACAAGTAGGGTAATTACCCTACGGTTGGTAACCCTGGCGCAGTGTCACGCGTAAAAGGCGGAGTCTTGAAAACTTGCTGTTCTATGAGGGTGGCAGTTTCGGCTTGTTGGTATTGTTGCATGATAAATTGTCACTTGAGAGTCTCTCTTTGTCCTTGTCTTTAGCCTGAGCTCCATCCATTATTTTGCTGTTCTATGGCCTCGCGATGGGTCGCCAACAAAGGCGTGGGCGCTTGCCCGGCGATCCAGCGAACGCTTGTGCGGCATCTCAGTAGCACGAGCTCTGGTGAGGAGGTGTTGTCATACTCATGGTGAGTGACTCATGGTGAGGAGCTGTGGTCATACTCGACAGGGCTTCGTGCGACATATGTTCTGGGTCAACTGTTCACCCGACGCCGGCGTGCTCCGTTGCGGCTGAGCCGTGTACTCAGCCTATCCTGTGCTGGGCAGATGCCCCACAGCCGACGTCCCACACTCTGCAAGCGCAGGGCCTCAGTCCGAACGCCACTTCCATCTACTGAGACAACGTCGTCGTGCGACACGACGTGCGGTGATTGTGGCACCCTCGCGCCGACAGACGCTCGCAGCGAAACGACTGTGTGCATGACGCCCTAGACGACAGACTGGATTGTAATAAATCTTACTACGACTTTGGACTACGAAAGCTTCATGTGGGAAAGTTCCTATACTTACGTTACAATCACGAGATCATTTAAGTTGAGTCATGTGAAGAAGCCATTTAGAAAACACAAATTTGTTACTGGAGATATAAATTATAATAGAAAATAATGCACTAAATTTAAACCTGACTATATTTTGCTCGTGTTTGGAGATCCATCTAGTGAATTCTGCTCGATCCATCGATCGAGCAGAGTTCTCTACAAACGTCACAATTATCTTAGTTTTGTGAAGCTAATTGATCAAAATCTGTTGGAAACGGTAATGAAATCAATTTTTCATGTTGTGTGCGCATGTTTTTTTTTACCCGCTATACTTCGCACAGTTAACTAAGCTCGCCCGCGGAATCTGCCAGCTTACTATTGAAGAAAACAATAACGAAGAGCAGCGTTACGTCCAGCAGACTTGCATACGTATATGAGCTTTGTCATAGACGCAGTGATCAAGTTTACCTTCTGGTAGTGCACATTGTAACGCAATACTACGTAAGTCTGTCTACCCACCAGACAGGTTTATCCAACTTTCCACCTTACGTTCCACTAAAAAACTAGCCAGGCCTGCGCGGAAGGCGCAGCACAGTCACAGCGAAAGCTGGAAGAGCGGCCTTTCTAGAGCCTTTTTTTAAACACTCTTGGGGAAACTACTACAAGCACACTTGCATGGTACCCACTACGCCATAAATCATAATTTTTGTATAGTGGGGAAGCGTCCACTAAGCCGTTATTCGTCATTCTTCGGAAAAAGCGCGGTACCCGCTACACACTTGTAACGTATTATGTGCACTTTGTTGATGCTGCGGCTGACGGCGATGAAGAATTATGCGTGAGGTTTTTGTAATGGGTTGGAGCATGGAACGACCAACTCCTTACGCAATTCGCATTGCGCGACGCCTGGTTGTTACTCTTCTGTTCTAAAACGCTTTACAACACAGGTTAACGCGATTCCTTACCCGACATGAAGCCTGCATAGGGTCAGTTTGCGATGCAGTTTCAAGCACCGGCGCAGCTCAGTGGTAGAGTGCTGGGCCGCCACGTAGAGGCCCCGGGTTCGATGCCCATTCCGTCATAAACATTTTTTATTTATTTAGATTTTTTTCTTATTTAACAATAATATCGGGGGTTTTACGTCCCAAAACCACGATATGATTATGAGAGACGCCGTAGTGGAGGGCTCTGGAAATTTTGACCATCTGGTGTTCTTTAATGTGCACTGACATCGAACAGTACACGGGCCTCTACCATTTCGCCTCCATCGCAATGCGACCGCCGCGGCCGGGATCAAACCCGCGACCTTCGGGTCAGCAGCCCAGCACCGTAGCCACAGTTACACCGAGGTGGACTTTTCTTATTTCGAGCGATAGTGGTTACGGACACTGGCGGCGGCGGCGGCGTACAACTACGGCGGAAAAACGGCCCTTGTGATCTCATAACAGCTTTCGCTGTAAAATATACTGCTACGCTTTCTTAGAAAGCGCAACTAATAGCATTTATCTGCATGAAAACTAAGAAAGAGTTCACACTGCTTGTGAACCTTAATAATTCGTGGTGCATGTATTGATGAGATGAACTGCCGGTACGCGAAATTATTACCTGTTTCTCTGATCGAACGAGGGACTAGAACCAGAAGTGAAATGTAAAATTTCCTTTGGAATATAAAATGCTACCTGATGCTACTTAGACGGTGCGATGTTTTGAGAATGAGCCTCTATCATACTGCTTCGTTTCCAGAGTTGTATAGACATCCATTCACGTGCTTTATGAGATATTAAATTTTTACGTGGGACCTTTCAACACCACTTATCCCAAAAACATTACGCTACTGAGTCACGAGACAACGTAGCTCACATAGACAGCTGTGGTTCTATGGAATACAAATTCAATATAGATTTTTGTTGACCTCGTGATACTCGCATTTATAAAAGACAAGAAAATACAAGGCAAACAAAATTTTCAAAGTGCAAGCCACCGCGGTGGTAAAGTAGTTACGGTGTCTGATCGCTCACGCGAATGATGTGGGTTCATCCTGGCTGCGGCGGTGGCATTTTTATTGAGACGAAATGCTTGAGGCCACAGTAAGTGCGCGAGCCTCTTTGATTTAGGTGCTCGTTAAGGAACTCAAGCGGTAGAAATTTTCGTAGTCCTCCACTACAAAGTGCCTGATAACCATACCGTGGTTCTGCGCGCGTCAAACTCCACAAATTATTATTATTAGTGTGATGAGGTTTATTGAGGTTACGAAGGCGTAACGAACGAAGACCGCTCGGTAAAGCAATGCACGGCTGGCAAAGACGGCACAGGCTCTCGCGCGATCACAGCGCGGGTCTTTTCTCGTCCTCTTTCACAGGCGCATACCCACTGGTGCATCTGCTCCACTACATTAGCAGTATTGCAAAACGCCGGGCTAACTGAGCTCGAAATAACAGCGTGGTAGAAATTGAACTATTCTAGCCAGATCATACATATGTGGCGCTTTTCCTCTAAAAAAAGCCATGTCCGATTTAACGGAAACTGAAAAAAAAAACGCAGTTTTTTGCTACGGACAGTACGGTCGGGCCAGCTCCAACATTTTTTTCGCCAGTGCGCTCATGTCACCAAAATATCTCAAATCTATATTGCGGCTAAAATCTATGTAGCCTACTGTCGTCAGTATTCCAGAGTAAAATGTGTATTTGGCTTTCAGAGATTTTAACATTTCAATTGGGCTTGACTTAGCTCGTACAAGAAGTCTAAATCGTAGCAAATGAACGATACAGCAATATTTGGCGACAACATTACCACCATTCTTGTGCTTCCGTCGGTGCCGCCTTTTGTTGCATTGGCGTAACGACGATAACTCGACTTGTAGAGCGAGTGGTCCTACCAGGGAAAATGCGCACCATTCTGGACTGTTGGCAGCGTTTTGTCGTTCTTGGCATCTTCAGGGCCTTCAGAAAAATGATTGATTGATTGATTGATTGGTCGGTCGGTCGGTCGGTCGGTCGGTCGGTCGGTCGGTCGGTCGGTCGGTCGGTCGGCTGGCTGGCCGGCCGGCCGGCTGGCTGGCTGGCTGGCTGGCTGGCTGGCTGGCTGGTTGGCTGGCTGGCTGGTTGGTTGGTTGGTTGGTTGGTTGGTTGGTTGGGGTTGGGGTTGGTTGGTTGGTCGGTCGGTCGGTCGGTCGGTCGGTCGGTCGGTCGGTCGGTCGGTCGGTCGGTCGGTCGGTTGGTTGGTTGGTTGGTTGGTTGGTTGGTTAATTTATTTATTTGTTTGTTTGTTTGTAGCCTGTAAACTGTTTCAGCTCTTCTTCTTCTATTATTTATTATTTATTACATACTGCTGACCTGTTTACTAGGTCTTTAGCAGGAGTGGGCATACAGAACTCTTCGCTGCAATAGCAACCTAATAGCATCGCGCAGACATAGTGACATCAGTAATATTTGCGAAACGCCGTACAGAAAACATGATATACAATGCAAAAGCATACATTAGAACATTTTTATAATAATTTAAGATAAACAAAACAAAAACATTACAACAAACAGCATAATTTTACCAACTGAAACGTATTGAACACGAAGGGAAGCATTGTGTATCTCTGGTAAATTCACTGTTATATAATAAGTAATAGCACAATTTGTTAAAGGTTGTTGAGTGAATTCAGAAATAAGTCAACTGTTGTACATTCTACAATATCGGCTGTTAGGCTATTCCACGCAC
>JALIZH010025807.1:0-38282 GCA_030522465.1 Rhipicephalus appendiculatus | reverse complement strand
GCGTGTTTTCCAGCACGCAACGCTCCTAAATTTTCTTTCAATTTCAAAACTGACCTTGAGACGCGCACGAGAAAGTGTCCCCTTTCTGTACCCACTCGTGATGAGAAAAAAAAAAAGGAACGCCGGGAACACCTTGGGTCAGACGCCACCACGTGGCAGGGGGATGACGTGGGGTCAATGCACGCGCTGCATCTGCTTGGATTTCTCTATAGATGTGTTTGTAGAAATGTTTATTTCCCCGTTCGTCTTTGTGAGGTGTGTTAGTGTCTCGGTGATCCGTGATTATCCCTTAATGAAGCGTCTGTAATATGCGCACAAACTTGGCGTATGGCCTTCTTGGTAGTTGGCGGGAAGGCGGCCATGGCAGCAGTTCTCCGTGGTTCTGGCAGAACTCCAGAACTGCTAATTACATGGCCCGAAAACAGGAGCTGCTAGTATGCGAATGACACTTTTTCAGCGTCAATATGAGTCCAAAGATCTTCACTGCTTGAAGTACATTTTCAAGGCACCGGAGCTGTTCGCAGAAGTTTGAGGCAAAAAGAACGCCGTCATCCTAGTGTGTCACGACAAGCCTGCCAGTTCTGTATCCATAACGCTTTGGAAAGTCGCTGGTGCCGGGCAAAGTCCAAAGAGTGACCCTGAACTCGAACTTGTCTTTGAAAGGGAACCTTGAACTTGAAGAAGTCGTCTGATGATGTAAAGGCAGTCTTCTCTCGGCCACCCGGTCGATTTCGATTTGCCAGCAGCTGGTCTTGAGGTCCATTAATAAAAAGTAATTAGTGTTGTCGAGTCTATCCAAGACATCGTATCTTTGTGAGAGAAGATATATGTTCATGATTAAAAACGGCGCAACAAAAACACGAGACACATACGAAGGATACACGAAGACAGACACATACCAACTCGCCCAACTGTCAGTATTGCTGAAGAAGATATATGACCTTTTTTGTGCAAAATTGCTCAGGCAAGCATATTCGGCGCACAAGCGTAGGGCTCGATTCTTCTCCTTTAACACGATGACAGACGTCCAAGGGCGTTTGAACGGCTGGAAGTCGTCGCATAGTATTTCTTCGACACCTTTCTGTACAGCCTCGCGATCACCCGTCAGCAGTCGATGCGGGCTCTAACTGATTTTTCGGGCACCTTCTTGTGTTTTGATGCGATGTTTTGCGACTGGGGTCTCTCGAATTCTTGACGACGACGAAAAGCAGTCCTTGTATGCTGGGGGGAGAACTTCCGAGATCTTCTTCTTTACGATTCGGGAGGGTCGTATTGACGTCGAAGGCTGCTTTGAGACCTCGGTTCGTCGAAGCAGGTACGGTAGCATCGAAGAGGGCAAAAGTTTTGCCGGCGTCCACGAATTAATTCATGTGAGAAACCTTCATACCAATGTAGAGGTGGCTATATTCGTGGCTGAAGTTTGTCAGCACTACCTTCGCTTTTCCATGACGCAGTTTTTGCGACGCAAATCTGACAGCTCAGGGGCAGGTGCTCGTCGCCTTCGATGACGCCTTCCAAGTCTGCGGGCTCTTGGCGCTGACCGAAATGATGATGCTGGAGCTAGGCGGAATGCTGACCTGCTATCTGATCCCATTCACTGAGGTTATCAAATCGCATTCCATCTTCTGCCACATTCACACTAAGGCTATCAAATGTGCTAAACACCATTTCGTTTACTCTACGCTTCCCGCTTTGTTAAAAACCAATCCAAAGCAATTTTGGGAATGCAGTTAAACCCGATGAGGAAATAACGTTGTACCTCGTCGGTGAATTTGGTAATCTTGTCCCTAAACATCATTGCGCCTCGTAACTTAATGAAACGTTTGCTTCCTCCTTCACCGTCTCTAGCAGTAACGATCACCCGTACATACACAATACTATGTATCCTCCCGTGGATCCTGTTGCATTCGACGCGGCCGGCATTGCAGTGGTTATTAACTTGAAACGCTAATGTTCATGCGGAAGTGGCACCTATAACTCTATTTTCCTTCAGAATAAGGACGAATATAGGTCAATACTATTAGGCCGCATCTTCAGTAAATAACAAGAAATGGCTGTCTACCTACAGACTGGAAGACAGCCAATGTTATCCCACTTCATCAGTCCGGTGACAGATATAACGCCCGCAACTTTCGTCCTATTTCACATACATCTATTTTTTTGCAAACATAAGGAGTACGTAATTAAGACCCATCTTGTTAAACATTTGGAATCAAATGAGTTATTTCACAAATCTCAGCACAGTTTTGGTAAATTCTATTCATCCGAAATCCACTTAGTTATTTTAACTAACGATTTGCATCTTACTTTGGACAGAGGCATGGCGACTGACCGTAGTTTCTTAAATTTCGCGAAATCATTAGACAAGATTAGGCACCAGCTGGTACTGCTAAAATTACAATCCTTAGGTATCGACCATTTGTTAAGTAAGAAGGAAAACTGGGCGAGTTAGTGCACATTCATCGTGGCTAACAGTGCGAAAAACACAGACGAAGACGAGAAGTGGACACGACGCAGCGCTGACTTTCAACTAAAGTTTTATTGAAAAACGAAACATATATAACAGACGAACAGAACACCTCGTGACTGACCCGGCCATTGCCTATCGACAAAATAAAGTACACTACGCACCCAATCATTGTCAAGGGGACGTAGATACTGCGAATATAATACAAGTAAAAAAAACACACAAGATCACAAATAATCACCGCCCAAGCACTCCGTACAAATGGTTAACCAGCGAAGCTGAAATGTGCGGCCCCGGTGTTTAGCAGTGGGTTCAACCAGACGCTGCACTGAAGCCTTCCACAATTATCGTTGCCAGGTTGTGGTCGAACCACAGGCGGTCACAGACGTCGCAGCCGAAGCCAAAGTGCCGCTTGAGAAACTCTTGCCCAAAGCTGGCGTTCGCCCCGGTGAACGCGCTCCCGCAATCATCACGTC
Organism: Rhipicephalus appendiculatus; assembly: GCA_030522465.1. Classification (NCBI taxonomy): domain Eukaryota; kingdom Metazoa; phylum Arthropoda; class Arachnida; order Ixodida; family Ixodidae; genus Rhipicephalus; species Rhipicephalus appendiculatus. Next base: position 35,339 of record JALIZH010025807.1, on the reverse strand, counting down.
GACGCTGTTCTACCCGCAACGCCGCTTCTTCGGCGTGCCGTTGCTGCAAGCGTTTGACCCTGAAAGCGTCGTACCCAAGCTCGCGCGCCATTGGGTACGACGCTCAGAACGACGTAACTGATAGCACAGCCAATAGAGACCGCTCGTGACACAGATGCCGAGCGGTTTTTCGTTTCTCCTAGCCATATACAGCTTTCGCTGTATAATTCTCATCCACTACCCAATATGGAAACACATTGAGACCCCTTATGGAAACACATTGAGACCCCTTCTTATTTATAAAAAACGACTCCATAATCTCTCTTGATAGTTTGTCTGGGTGCCTGAAGAGCACGTTTGTTTTATTAAAAAGTTGGTGGCACTCACAATCGCGACAATGCATAGACAAATGCGAATGCGCAAAGCCTTTCATTGAACTGTGGTGTTCCCTCGTCCGAATATTCACACACCGCCCGGTCTTACCTATGTACTGACGACCGCATGAAAAAGAATGGAATACACAACAATCTGGATGCAAGGAACAAACTTCAGAGCATGTTTCATACTGCATTGCTGAGCAGTTCTACTCGTTTTCCTGTCAATGCGCCTATTTTATGCCTGGCAAATTCGTTTTAGCTTGCTTTCACTCGAAAACTCGACGTTTATTTTAAACTTGGATGCGACTTTCTTTAATCTGTGGGAAAAGGAATGTGCATATGGAATGTAGACGAAACGGCTGTAATCTTCTTTTTCTTTCATTCGTAAAAGCTGCCCCTTGATTTCACGCAGCAACTTTTCGCAGGTCATAGAAATTAGAGAATTAGGACACCCTGCTTCACGCAGCCTCGCCACGTGATTTTTAACGCTGTCAGGCATAAGATGGGGACAGCACTTGTCGAAGGCGGCCCTTATAGCGTTAGTTGCGATACTTCGTTTAATCAATTTGGAGTGCCCTGACCTGCAATCACGAAGAGACTTCTTTGACCTCGGTTGATAGGACGAACAAACCTGATCCGCTTTGAAGGAGAACCTAAGGTCTAGGAACTGCAACTCTTCCTTTTCTGGAACTTCGAAAGTAAACCTAAGACCTTGTCGCTTTTCCTTAAGCACCTTCACAACGTCAACAGTGGAATCTCTGGAAGTTATGCGTATTGACGAAAACCAAATAGTCATCTACGCAGCGGAAAAAGTGCGATGCTAATTCACCCAGGTTACTGTTAATTTTACGGTCAACTAAACTTACAAAGATGTTACTCAGTGCAGGCACTACGCAGGACCCTATGCAGACTCCTGCCCTTTGGATAACTGTCTTGTCTTGCCACTCAACGAACGTGGACTTCATGTAAAATTCCAGAAGCTCTAGGAAGCTAGCGACAGGTATTTAGCAGTTATCAACGAAGCCTAACTCATTCCTTTGCTCCTGGATGCAGTCCTTCACGAAGTTCAATAGCTGTGCATGCGGCAGAGAATAATGTAGATCTTCTATGTCTATGCTAAATCCTAAGCAGTCGCCGGGGTGATTTTTCTCTAAAAATTGTACTACGCACTTAGAGCTGGCGACAACGAAAGGGTCGTCCAATTTAAGCTGCGCGAGGTGTGTCTGCAGGCACTCTGAAATGATATTTAATCATGAACTTCTTTCCGAAACGATGGTCCTCAAAGGATAATCTTGCTTATGTGTCTTTACACTAAAGAAGGCATGCAGAAGAAGCCTTTATTCTCTCCTTACGTCGCTTGCGACTTTTGTTCAACCAACTTTATTCAACAAAGCAACAGCGCGCGATTTAATATTAACCGGATCAGCGGAAACTTCGCGAAAATTCTTATCGATTACTGAGGCTGCTTTTTCTAGAAACATGTGTTGCCGTATAATTACAAAATGCCCTGCTTTGTCCTGCTTTGTCAGACTCTATAATGCACAGACTACTATTGACACATGATTCAATCAAATGTCTCAAACGTCAACGCTGTGTCGTGTCCACTTCTCGTCTTCGTCTGTGTTTTTCGCGCTGTTAGCCACGATGGACCATTTGTTGTTTACTTGTGTAAATGAAGTTGTTTCTTGGCGTACGCAATTTGCTTCCGCTAACGTTACTAACCCTTCTAAATTATCTGTGCGTTTCGTTGTGCCACAGGGTTCTGTTCTGAGCCCACTATACAATTCCTAATTTATATCAATGATTTGCCTAACAGCAAAACTTCTCTTAGTTGCTTTTATGCAGATGACTGCGTTATTTACCGCGAAATTACTAACGACTGTGATTCCGAAGCCCTTGAAAATGACCTCGATAACATTCTGCGTTGGTGCGACCTCTGGAAAATGAAACTTAACACTTCAGAATGTAAAGCAATGAAAGTTTCTCGTAACCACACACATTCATCGAACTACTCATACCCCTTGAATGCAGTCCCAGTCGAATACGTCAGGTCCTATAAGTACCTTGGTGTCCATATTACTAACACTCTGTCCTGGTCCGGTCACGTTGACTATGTAATATCTAAGTCTAATCGCAATCTAGGCACCATCATCATTCAAGAAACAGTTATTTATCACCTAAATTCGTCCTGTGCTAGAGTAGGCCTCAGCCATACGGGACCCCGGCCAAATAACATTAACAAACAAGCTAGAGGCTGTTCAATATCGCTCGGCACGTTACATCCTATCGAATTATCATCGAACATCCAGTGTACCTGCCAAGAAAACCAACCTTAACCTCACGTCACTTGCCGCGCGCAGAGAGCTGGCACCCCTGTGTATCTTTCACAAAATGTATTATCTCAATCACATTTTAAAATCGTGCTTAATACAGCCTGCATCTTTCATACCTCATTTAGATCACAACAAAGTACACATTCTTAGTAGCAACACGGTAACATACTCCGATTCCTTTCTTCTGAAAACATGACGCGACTGGAATCACCTGTCTACATCAGTCGCCACTATTATGCACCCTGACACATTCCGAAAAGTTTTAAATACGTCCCTTTGATTTCATTTCATGCTTACGTGATGCAGCGACTTCTTTTTTATATGCTTCTGGTTTCTTGTGTATGTACTGCGCTTTCCTGTTAAATATGCCTTCTCGTATTTTTTTTTATTTTCCTGATTTCCTCCGTCAATCCGTTGGCCTTCCTGTCCCAACGTGGGAGCGGCCCGCAGTCTTGCCCCTATAAAACGGGGTGAAGATTCTTCTGGACTCGAATAAATGTTACTATCTATCTATCTATCTATCTATCTATCTATCTATCTATCTATCTATCTATCTATCTATCTATCTATCTATCTATCTATCTATCTATCTATCTATCTATCTATCTATCTATCTATCTATCTATCTATCTATCTATCTATCTATCCTGATTTCCTCTTTTGATTGTATTTCAGCTGTCTTAGTTGGAATGATGGTACCTTGTATTCGTTTCTGTCCTTCCCCTCTACAATGCTGTTAAGCCATGAGGATACAATAGATAAATAAATTAATAAATAAATAAACAAGTAAATAAACAAATAAGGCTTCGTGACCGATTTTGCTATCTGGCGCTCCAGCGTCACCGTGGAAAGCGTTATCGACTGGGATCTTAAATCAATGTCTGCGCCGTGTTGATTAAGGAAATGCACGCTTAGAATGATGTCCCCCCAAAAGTGCTGTAGGACCAGAAAGCTCGCCGAATAAGTCCGCCCGTCAATAGTGTTTCTCACTGCGCAGACCTCAGTTGGCGTTGTGCGGATGCCTCTAGCTGTCCAGATTTCGGGCCCTTCTTAAACGGTCTTTACTTTCTTCAGCTTGGCGGTGAACGTGCCAATGGCGACAGGGTAGTCGGCTCCGGTGTCGACCAGAGCGGTGACGTTGTGGACATCGATAAGTACGTCGATGTCGATAGTTTGTCGTCTTTCGTTACCGCGTCGACTCACACCGATGCTACTACGTCGTTTTGACAGGCCTTGTTTCGGGGGGCGTTATATCGACTTCATGCCTCTATTCGGCTAGCGACGTGTTCTTTCGTCTCAGCATCGTCGTCGCGGGCGGATGAAGTTTCCCGTTTCAACAAACAGCAGCCGCACCTCTATGGCCTGCTGCTTTTCCTTTTCCGGATACGGGCTTACGAATCAGCCACAGGTAATACCGGTGTACTGGCGGAGTTGTGGTGACATATAGTGGCCCGGCGACGAAGAACGAGAAGCTCGTTGATGTGTCCAATGCGCTCTTGCGAGGTATTCCGCAATGTCGCGTGGTCGTTGACCTCGTTTTGGCCGTGGTGCGTTAACGGCGAAACCACGCAGTCCCGTATCGCCATACTGGCAGCGGTGGTAGGTGTGGCGAGCTTCTTCGCAGTGGAAGCATGGCGGGCTGTTGTGGGTGCGCGCCAAACGCCAGTCTTTCTTGGGGAGTATCGCCGGTCAACAGACGTGTGGGATGGCGGCGGTGGTGTCTCGCAAAGGTACTGCTGTTGTGCGGCGTATTGTTGACGTGAGCGCGGCGTGTTGGTGGTTTTTATATGGTGGTTTTGGGACGTGAAACCGACAAGTACTGCAGATTGGGCAAGTTGGTGCATTATCATATCGTACTGGTATAGCGCAGCGCGTCGCTGACTACCTGACTGCCAATTCTCTGTGCGTGGTGCCGGCTGATAAGGAAGGTAGCTTCTGTGTGTTTTCATCAGGGGTGTTTTGTGAAAAAGCCAGCAATGCCATTGCCAAAGTCTTCAATCGGCGTGATGATGTGTCACTGAGCAAGGTAAAGTCCTCAGCTATTATGCTTTGCAAGAAGTTCAACCTTGAGAAATTACAGAAGTCCTTAGCAAGTAGCAAAAGGGGCCACCTGTTGGTTCAATTCAGCGCAAAAACGCATAAGGTTGACGTTCCCCTAAGGGTTATTGTGTCAGAATACGACTCCTGGCAGAAGCCAGTAGCACTGTTTTTACAAGCCAAGCTTAAGTGTTTGTCAACTAACGACCCCTTCATGATAAGGAACTCGGATGAGATAATCAATTTTTTAGGAACTAACGCTGACAAAGGTTACCAAGCTTTTTCCATTGACATCAAAGATCTTTTTTACTCCATTCCTCACAAAGACCTGCTAGAAGTAGTCGAACAGTCTATCGATGAATATGGTGCCATCAAGTTCCAGAATGATGCTTCGATATCTAGTAGCCATTTTTTGGAGCTTTTAAACTTTTATCTCGTGTCAACTTTTATTAAATGGGACGATGCCGTTTATCTACAGAAAACCGGGGTGTGTATAGGATCGTGCATCGCACCCATACTCAGCGATCTCTTTTTATCCCGACGCGATGTCATTCTGTCCGATAAGCTCGCTCAGACGAAAGTGCGAAAAGTTTTTCGTTATGTAGACGATTTCTTGTTCTTTATTGAGTGTGCTTCAAGTGACGTTGAATGTCATGTTGCAGAAATTCTGCCAATCATTAAGGAGTGTCTGTTTGCCCTGGACGTTACGTATGAAATACCGCAAGAAGGTACTATCCGGTTTCTTGACCTTCGTCTGTTTTGTTCAGTAGGACACACTTGCTGGTGCTATGAACCGCGGTCAGAAAAGCCTCTCCTGCAGTACAATTCAGCGCATTCAAAGCTAATTAAACGAGGGATTGCCAGGCTGTGCTTTAGGAATGCCTTGTTAAAGTCATGCCATCACACTATAGCCGCGAGTTTCGCAGGACAAAGCAAGAGATTATCCCTGGCAGGCTATCCAGTATTGCTGCAGGTGTCAGTGGCTGAGTGCTTGTTGGATGGTTCACGTAAGCGAGGACGTCCGCAGAAGAATGGTGTGCCCGATGCTGGAAAAACCAGTGTCATACCGTATGTGCATAAAGTATCACACCATTTGAAAAAGATAGCCCTGAGAGAAAAGTGTCCGCGTAGTGTTCTCTGCTCCAGAGAAACTAAGTCGATTATGCAAGCTGACGAATCCTAATAAGGAGTCGCAACCCGCCTGTGGAAAGAGGCATGTGACTAGGTTTGTTCAATGTTCCCTAGCTGTCGTATATATGTTCCCTCTGTCGTGCGACGCGGTTTACATAGGACAGACGGGTAGGTGCATTAATGACCGTTCGCGCGAGCATTGTTACAATGTAAAAAACAAGGTTTCTTCAGGTAGTTTCCTGGCCATGCATTGTAAGACGTGTGCATGCACTCCATTGTTTGACCGTTGCGTCGTGTTGGGCCGCAGTCGTAATCAGTTGACATGTGAAATCATTGAGGCGAATTCAATTGCGAAATGTGTTAAACTGTGTGTAAGTACGCCATCTATAGCCTTATCCGGAAAAGAGATCGATTTTCTTGAGCGCGTGCGGTGAAGTGCAGACGTAGATTTGTTAACGGGATGTCTGCGTAAACTGAGTTTTCTGGTCACGTGTGCTGCGCCACATGCTTAGTTTTTTGGTCAGGTTTGCGGTGTCACATGGGTGAGATGAGCCATATAATGTGCTGTAGGGTCATTCAATAAACAAAAGTTGGAAGTTTAGCGCTCATCCTGTTGTCTGTGTTTCCTTCTACACTGTTGACTCTTTTCCTCATGCTCAAACTGAGCTGCGCTATACCAGGACGTGAAACGCCGAACAATTATAGCTTATTGCTGTAGCTCACAGCTTCCGCCTGCGCCTGTGCTGGCTGAGGAACAACCAGTGACTGCAGTATTCCCTCGCGCACTACCTAAGCACTGGACGTCGCCTGAGGCTGCGGAAAAAATGAGAGTTTCCGCAGCTTCTCTTGCACGATGTCTCGGAAGGTTTCGCGGAGGTCGTCGGAGCCCAGGGCTTGAACAACTGCGCTGTCTGGCATCAAGCGATGATTTTGTTCTTGGATTCGGATTTCCTAGCGTCTTGTTGACCGTTGTAGCCTTCGAGAGAAGTTCCTGGATGGTATCGGGTGAGTTTGTCACCACAGATCCTGCATTACAGCTCGCATAAGGAAATGAACTTTATTCTCCTCATGCATGTCAGTGTCGGCGTGGTTGAAAAGTAGGGTCAATTCATTCGGGATCATCATGACGGTTTTGTTTGGGAGCTACACCCGCGTCTCCAGCAAAGCTTCAGCCCTGTTCTTTCCCACAACACTCGTGATGATGATCAATGTGGTTTTGAAAGAGATCCCCCGTTTCGAGTGTATAGTACCGATTCTCGAACCAGGTCATCCCGCAGTCTTCTAGGTAGAAGTAGACATGAGGCAGCTTATCTTCTCTGTCAACGTGGATTTTTGGGCCAGCTGGTATGCTTCCAAAATGAGGCATAGCGCTAACACGCACGGACGACGAAGGGACAACAGGACAAGAGCCATCTTTCAACTGTTTGTTTATTTTCAAAAGTAACAGTATAAATAGATCGGTACACAAAAGGTCCAATCATCGCTCATGAAAACCTTCTGCGTCAAGATAGGTCAATTCATTTACATTATGGTTTTAACTTGGGCTTGTTGGTGATTCATCTTGATGGGGACTGATGCGCACAAAAGACAGGGACACAAGAAAGAACACAGATAGACAGACGAAGCGCAAACTAACAACACATTATTGCCACGAAATGAGACCTTATTTCTACCAACGTCTAACACTCATTGCGTATCACGAAGCAAAGCAAAGACAAAACTAACAAATACGTGCCGTACCAGTAAGATTGGCAATTTCTTTGGCTGATAAAGAGATAGATGGCATGCTGATGCATTTGTCTTTGAGACATGTTATATTGTGAGCTCCAATGATTAGGCGTGTGGTTTGAATTACAGTGCTACTTTGAAATGAGAAACAACCAAGGGAAAGGAGGAGGGGTGGGTAAACCATAGCATAGTCATACGTAGACAGTATAGCAAGGAGAATTTAGGGCGAGGAGGAGCCGGCCTTTCACTGCGAAAAAATGTGGTTGCAAAGTTGAATTGCAAAGAATAAAAGTGAGACAACCCGCCTAATCATTGAATCTCACAATATCACATGTCTCAAAGACAAATGCATAAGCATGCCATCTATCTCTTGATCAGCCAAAGAAATTGCATATTTCACTGGTACGACACGTGTGTGTTAGTTTTGTCCTTCCTTTTCTTCGTGATACGCGATGAGTTAGACGTTGGTATAAATAAGGTCTCATTTCTTGCCAAAAAAGTGTTGTTACTTTGTCTGTCTACCTGTGTTCGTTCTTCTGTCCCTGTCTTTTGTGCGCATCAGTCCCCATCATTTACAGTCAGCGCCACCGACGGGCAGCTGACAGACCTATCACCGGCCCTCGCGATGAGGGTGGCTTCAACAATCTCTCGTGTAGTCTTATTGGCATTCCTGTACACAACGGTGCACTCTTTGAACAAAGCTTCACACCCACAATGACTACAATACACAGACACGTGCCCATCACGATATCGGCCCAACTTCTGCTTATGCTCTCTTAGCCTATCGGTCAGGCACCTCCCCGACTGAGCAATGTAAACCTTGCCGGAAGAAAACGGGAAGCGATACGCTACATTATTTACGCGTGATACAAATGTTTCTTCACACATTCGCACGTATCTTGGCTAACGGTTCTGTGGCCTTGCAAATGCTCATTAGTATTTGTGGGGCGGAAAAAAGGCGCATCTACCTTAACCTTCCGGCCAATTTTCTTTAGGGCGTGTAAGACATTGTGAATGTACGGCACGACAACCTTTTTTATTCTATCAGAACTGTTTATACAAACACCAATATGTCTAAGTTTTCAGCGCACTTTCTGCTACTGAGAAAAGTACATGGCCTGCTAGTGAAAGGCGCTCCTTCTGATTAACAAAATTACTAGACATCTTATGAGGGCCTGATTTGCGAATCGCGTTGTCAAAACAAAGATTAGCAATTGCTTGCTTCACCCGCTTAGAATGGGATGATTAATAAGGAAGCAGCATCTTGTTGTCGCGAGGGTGATAATCGCAACACACATGATGTTCAAACAGAAAAATTCTTAGGTCTAAAACCTGAATGGCGTTCTTAACTGGTAGCTCAGGCGTTATCACGACACTGTCAAGATGATGGGTGAAAAGGTCTGCTACATCACTAACATGTTGAGTGGAGTCAAACAGAACTAGGTGGTCGTCTACGTATCTGAAGACTTTGCTGATTTTCACCGCTGACTTGTATGCTTCGATCCGTCCGTCATAATGGACCAAGAGAATATCACTTAAAATGGGCGCCAGACACGACCCGATAGAAACCCCTTCTTTTTGAAGATAGGTCTGTCCATCGCATTCAACATAGGTTGACCTTAAATAAGACGTAAGGAGTTCTAAGAACCTGCTAGCTGATATGTCCTGGTTGTTCAAGGCTGTCACGCGGTCGCATGTTTCCTGTCAGCCTTCCAGGTCCTCAACTTATGATCACAGTCAGTGTGGCCGACTCAACCGCACCGAGGAGTCGGCTTCGCCCGCTTCTGAAATTACGCTCTTTCCGTGCGGTTGGGATAGTCGGAGCGAAACTTAAGACAGCTTCGCACTAGCATGAGGAAGGGAAGGAAAGGGGGGAGGGTGAAGCATAAAGCGTGGCATAGCCGTGTACAGTACAGTACAGCAAGGGGGTGTGATTGAGAAGTGAGGGTAAGGAAGAGAGATTTGGGTGGTAGAAGGAGGGAAAGGTGAGGAGAAGGTAAAGAATATCGTAACCGTGTATAGTATACCATACCACACGGGTGGAAGAGGGAAGTCAGGGTGAGGAAGGCAAAGAGGAAGTGGAAGGTAGTACATGTATAGACATGTGTACTACACACGGACATGTTTCTAGGCAAAGTGGGGTTCGCTACACTATCGCAAGGGCGAGGAGGAGCAATGTGGTGGTGGGTTTCAGAGAAAGCCAGGATGGGAGGGTAAAGTTTAGAAGGACAGACTAAGGGTAAAGCATAGCATGACCATGTGTAGTACAGTATACCAAGAGGGGATGGATATGAGGCTTAGAAGGAGTGATTTGAGTCTGAGGAGGAGGGAAATGAGGAGGTTGAGGGTAGAGCGTAGCATAGCCGTGCAGTATAGCCAGGAGGTGGGTAAAGGTAGTCATGCTGAGGAGGAGCAATATAAAAACGCGGAGCTGCGTAAAGCATAGCATAGCCGTGTATGGCGGCACACAGGAAAAACCATGCATTCGTAACGACCAATAGCATAGCGATGTGTAGCCAGGGTGTGGGAAAGGAAAGTAGAGTTGAGGAGGATAGATAAGAGGATGGGAGGAGATAAAGCCTAGCATATCCTGCGTATTATACCATAGCCATGTGCACTATATTATAGCAAGTGGCGAGAAAGGTGAAGCGGAGTGATTTGGGGTTGAGAAGTTGGAAAAGGACGATAGGGAGGGTAAATCATAGTATACCCGTGTGTAGTACAGCATAATAAGGTGTTGTGAAGGGGAATTCAACGCGAGGAGGAAAGATGCGAGGGTTATGAGGAGGGAGCATAGGAGGGGGAGGGCAAAGCAATCATAACCGTGTATAGTATGCTATAGCAAGCCGGTCGGTGGTGGCATAGTGAAGCGAAGGTGACGGGGAGAGATCAGATGGTGATGAAGGAAAGGAGAGAGAGTACTCTTGTACGCATAGCTGCATAGCTATGCGTACCAGAGTACAGCAAGGGCTAGGAAGTCATGTGAAGGGTGATGAAGAGGGAAAGCAGGAGGGGGTGGGTAAACCATAGCATAGTCATACGTAGACAGTATAGCAAGGAGAATTTAGGGCGAGGAGGAGCCGTTCCGATACCCCCGTAAACTATACGCCGTGCCGAATCAGTATTACCCGAATGTAAAATGTGCCCTTGCAGAAGCAGTTGACATTTATGTACTGTACGTTTACATTTATACGCTTTACATTTATGTAAGAGAGCTTGCACAATGTATATTGGTGTTTGGCAGCTATAGCACCGTTTAACGTGTATGCACCCATGTTAACGCTTGGTGGTACTACATATTTCCATGTTAACGCTTGGTGGTAATACATATTTTTCTCGGCGACAAACGTCCATGATCAATGATTAGACAAACCCTCGTAGTAGCTATAGTAGTTAACGGTGAGAGCGCAATCAGGAAAAGCGGTGTGACAGTCAGAAGTGCATCTTTGATTGAAGGCAGAATTTGGGCTAAGGTAGCCATTCCCAGGCATGTTAAAGAGCTGTTAGAAACCGCGGCCAGACTAGAAGGAAACGCAACGCGCGTCGTGTGTCGCCTCTAGGCCGGCCGCGTTTTTTCTCGGGGCGAGCGTAAGCAGGGAACAGCCAGGCGAGGCAGGCGCGTGTCGCAGAGCCATTTTAAATGCGAAGCAGCTTATGATCGAGGCCTGTCCCCCCCTTCGCACTACTGTCCGCCGTAGCCAAGCTAGTGCGATGACGATGACGCTGCCATCACGGCACAGAACATTCAAGGTAACCATTATACGCATGACGATGACGCTGATGACGATGAAGAATAAGCGCGTTCCAGACCCCACATTCTCTTTCTGCCATGCATGAAAACGATCGTGAACGCGCTCTCGCCCGCGAAAGCCAAAGCGGCAGCGCCGACAACAAACTGCTACTACGGCGCCGAGAGCGCGGCATGTGGCGGCTCCACGTCTACGCAGACAGCAAGCTACCCCGTCGGCGAGAGCTCTGGAAGCAGCGGCAAAACGGCAACGCCGACACGCTGCTATCCCGGGGTTGAGGACGCGTACTGTACCCGTACGCGTACTCCCTTTGTACTGCCGGCACTGCCGACGCGCGAGTCACGTGACGGGAGTTAAGGTCGCCAGGCACGCCCGCCAACCGGTACGCTATTTTCGCTGACCCATAGTTCGGGCCAACGGGAGAGAACTAACCGACAAAGCGGGTGTGCTTTCCTCTCAAAACGCACGTTCGGAGACAAAGGGATGAAATTGGTTCAAAAGCACAGGGAAGATCGTTGTTCGGGTTTGTAGCGGCATGAGTGGAGCTATAGCTCTAAAAACACTGCAAAAAGAAAAAAAGAAAGGCTGACGGAGGCTTTGCAGACTCGGCACGCTTTCCTCCATCCCACTGCCTTTCTGAACCTATTATCTGCAAGAGTCTCCGCTATGGTCTCCATCTCTGTGTTTCTACGAGGATGACATCCCTCACTTTAACAGCCGGAGCTATTTAGGCTCTTGGTTATGCCGGGTGGCCTTTGCGAAAACGCAGCCCAGCTGTGCGCCGCCTCACGTTGCCTAGCAACCACCTGTTGCAGCTGCCTTCGCCTGGCAACAGCGATTACCCGCCAGCCCAGCATGTGCGAGAGCGGCAAGTCAAGTAACCTCCTCGTCACGCGTGAAATGTGAAGGCGGAGCAGGGTCCTGCCTTCAGAAGCGAGTTAAAAGCTCGGAACAGCCAGCGCGGCAACAGAACTATCACTTCCTCTTCTCCGTGAGTACGTGCAGCTGCCATGGGAGACCGAAGAAGGTCCGGATGCCCAAAGAAGCGACTCACCAGGAAGGACGTCGTGCAGAAAACATAGAAACAACTTAGCCAAGCCACGTAAAATCTAGGTGATCACATGCTCCGCTGTTGACTCCAGCCTTGTGCCAATAGGGCCAGCAGCTCAGGTTTCTTCCTTAGACAGTAAGATATTTAACAGTGAGAGATTAAAAGCGGCGTCAGCTTAATAACTGAAGTGACGAGTTCACCTCTATGCGGCCAGGCATTACCATGTTCACGGCTTACAACGTGTAACTGTATTTTTGTATGTTTTGTTTTGGAAGCCTGAGTGTGTATAATGATTTCATAACAAGTATTGCGGACACATTTTACTAGTTGCTACCAACTATACCTTCGTGCCGCTGGCAGAAATCTTATAGAGCAAGAAATGTTGTCATTGTTTTCCCGGATAGGTTATAAAAAAGAAAGCGATATTATAGGGCTTCACCAGATCATTTCTTTCCAAGGCGGCAAATAAAAAGTGTATTCTAATTTTGGCATTATTTGAAAAGGTTCATAAAAAGTTTAGGTCATGTGCACGTGTTAGTGCATCCTTAAAGTCCACGTTTCAGATGCATGCCATGATGTGCAGACTAAGTGAAGCGGCGCCATTTTTTGCACACAGTGGTCCTACTGGGTTTAACGGATACGCCACCGGAAACGCCGCCTGACCCAGAGTTGAACGTCACGTCTGTTTCCACGGTAAAGCTACAAGCATAATTTTTTCATCGCTTGGAATATGCACATCTTCCCAGTATTGTAATCCAGTGCCATCCGTGTGGTAGCGTATGTACTACATACTTGCCGCGGTTGTTCATAGCAAGGGGACGTGCGCCTTAGTAGCATCGGGGCTGCTAGTGATGAAGAAGGCAGCGCATGCACTAGGTTGGATGGACGCTAGGGTCTCAGCAGGTTTCTCGAGCTACGGTGAATGCACTCTGATATAACATCGCGTCGCACGCTCTGCGATCCAAAGACGCTGTAAATTCTCAAGGGTCACAGGAAATCAGGAAGTGAATGAAAGATACGCTTTTCGACACGAGAGATACTTTTTGCTTTGTTTTCTTTTGTTAATATCAGTTGAGTGTATTCATAACCGTGTCACACGGGCGTTCGGAAGGCCATCCAACCGATAGCCTATTGACTCAGTGGTCAAGCGTGGGCTGCTACACGGGACGTTTCGAAAGCCCTCGTGTCAACACAACTCCATCGAAACTTCGATGGCCATTAAGCGACGGAAGCAGAAGCAGCTCCAACATGCCCTGCTGTTCACAGTGTGCTCGTACACACGAAAAAAAAAACGAATCTAACCAGTATGCCTTAAGAGCACTATATGTGAGTGTTGTGAATTACGTAATAGATTATTTCTGCCATTTCAAATGTGTGAACTGCACATACTCTCGGCAACAGCAACGTGCTTGTCTTCATTGCGCCGTCTCACCGTGTGTCATTCGCCAGAGTTTCACTGCTCAACAACTTAATACTAAATATGCATTCATTCATATCCTGCGAATGAACGATTGATTCAAAAAAATGTCACAGTTTCACCGCAAGGGTGAAGCAATGAATGCGATAGCAAAAAATTGTAATGTTATACGAAGTGAGGCTGGCAGCTAACTCTTTTTGGATCCGATCTCACGCAACTCTAGAAAACGCTTGTTTAAGAGAATTCTCTTCGCGTTGAGAGCGCAGCACGTAGAAGGGTACACCGGCCCCCCGCTGTCGGCCGCCGAGAAGGGGAGATAACGCGCGCGCCCGCGCCCGCGCTCGTAAAATCGAAGCTTGCCCCCCCCCCCCCCCTCCCCCCCGATGTCGGCCGCCGAGAAGGGGAGATAACGCGCGCGCCCCCGCTCGTAAAATGGAAGGTCGCTCGAGGGACGGGACCCCCCCCCCCCTCGCGTCTTTTCACGCTCACGAACGACGGGCGGGGCCGGTTATATATATACATATACATATACGGCAAATGACGGCGGACGACGAGGACGGCGGACACCGGCGACGCCGACGGCGAAAACCAGCCGCGAGTGTCCATATAATTGCTATCGCAATAATATTAAAACAGCTTTAACACGCATATTAGAGCTTTAGAGTGAATTTAGATTGTTTAACTCTAGGTGATATGAATACGAAAATAAAGATTTGCTGTGCCACACAACTTTTGCGTGAAACGCTTGAACCCCTGAGCGACCATTCAAAACTGCCGTGTAGCAGCACGACAAATCGATCGAGTCGATAGATATGTGGCGTATCGACAGCCATCGACTGGGCTGCCTTTCAAAACGGCCTGTGTGACACAGGTATTATACTTGCTGGCATAGCACGTGTATGTCGAGTGCTCTACTAGGTAAACATAATGCTTGAAAATTTTGTTACCGATAAATGTTGCGCAATTAGGACGCTTTCACTCGCTGTGAAATGAAAAACGATAACACCACTTTCGAGCTAAGTATTTTGAAAGTTGCTGTTTAATCGCATTATGTTTTACAGCGAAAGCCGCTTTGAGATCAAAACAACGGTCGTTTTACGATGACGACCACGTTCCCATTCCAAATCACGACTGTCCTAACGCTTTCAATACATTCTTTTAACCGGTTTACACCCCTGAAGACCATACAAACGTGCCCGAAGTAGCTGATCTTGACTATACCTTTTTGCAGCCCATCGACATAACTGTTGACGGAATCGCATCTATAAAATCACAGCATATCCGCGGAGTGAATGATGATGAGTGGGCGAAGCTCCGGAGGTACATCATCAAAGACGTGATGGTGGTTGGTTGCATGTGGTCAAACGATATGCATGTGAGACCATATCGCGATGCCATGTGTTGTATGGCATCGCGATCGTCATCGTCATCATCACGGCACACCACATTTCATGTGGTGTGCCGTGATGGCAGCGTCATCGTCATCACGCAGGTGGCTACTACAAACATGGGACGCACGACCCACGGCATAAGGAGCTTCGCCCCTAATAAATAATCTTAAACTGTCCACGTCCGCAGGCGTTGACAAGACTAAAGGTACACTGAAACGGTTTTGACGATTGTATACAAACACATTGGGCCAGTAGACCAAGTCATAAGGCTCATTTACAGACTAATTTAAGCTGTCTGAGTACAGTGTGTAATTTATTACAACGCTATAAAGCTGCGAATCACTGCAGATCACTGCGGCTCAGCCCAACGCGTTTTCAACCGCCCCTTCCGAGTACGACATGCAGTGTGCGCACGACATCACCGGTGCTGCTGGATCTAATTGGCTGCGGTGTGCGCGCACGAAAATTGGCTGGTAGGGTGGCGGCACCTGTCGGAGCAGATATCAACCACTCCGCGATGTCTCTGTTGCCAGACGGCGTGCGTGCTGCCTGGCGCACTGGGCTATTGTCTCCGAGATTGCACGCAACCTGTCGGCGGGCAATCTCAGAGGTCATCACTGGGCGAAGCTCAAATCGTCGAGTGTGCTCACGTGAGCTCTGCGATCGCCAGCGATGCCAGCGTATCTCATGAGTTGAGCAGGCAAGGCAGGGGTGAGAAGGAGGGTATGATATAATTCTCCGTAGCCGCGCCTTGGTACACGGCGTGCCGCTAAATTTGTGGTGCCAACGGTTCGATGATGCTCTAGCCTAAACGCTGACAAAGCTTCAATTAACTGTTTCAGGGTCCCTTTAACACCAAGATATTTAAAAATACGGCTTCTCCATCGAGGCATATTATTGCGATAGCAACTATATGGACACTGTCGGCTGATTTTTGCCGTCACCATCGCTGGCGCCGTCGCGCCCCGGGTATGTATATGTACGTATATATACAAAAAAGGCACAAAGAAAAACAAATCAGAAGGAAAAAAAAGGCGGCAGATCCCGCGCACTGTGGGAATCGATGTAATGCGAAGCAGCCAGGAAGGAGCACGTCATGCTTTACATAATTTCCATGTCATGTTTTACATGTTAGTACCTGTCATTTATGTTCGTCACACAGTCACGTCGCGCAATACCAATTTTGGCGTATATTGCCACGCGCGTTTCTAATTTTCGCAGTTGCTGTATCCGGTTTTCGCCCACAAAGACTGTGAGCAACGCTCATCGCAAACCGCGCCTCTTTGTTCGAGAAGCTTCGCTATTGTTATAGATCATTTTGTTAAGATTGCGCGCGAAGCGCGAACACTCGAGTTTATTCCAGAGCTTGCGCGACAACCAGCGATAAGGCTGGAATATTCGATGCCACGCTTATAAATGCCGGCGCGCTTCACCGCTCGTCAGTTGATCGACGGCCGATGCTCTGTTCGCCGCTATCAGTGCCACCGTGTATTGCTGTAATCTTACTTTCCGTTTACCGGCCACAAGTTCGGCCTAATAAACAGTTTCATCTTGTTCAAGTTCGCCTGCTGCCTTCGTCGACGTCACGATCCACGTGACATCTGGTGGAGGTGCTTCCCGGTCCATGTACCGAACGCCCCCCCTCCAGCCGTGAGCCAAGCCCACACCGCCAAGGGGACACCGATGTCAACACTGAGCAGCGAGCCAGCCGCCGGCAGCAAGGTCTCCCAGCAGAATACGGACCCCTACCCGACAAGATCCGGGCCACGGCGACGAAGACAACAAGCACGATGACGGCCGCAGTGCCCCCCGCGGCAATCGTGATGCAGCCACCCAGAGAGCCGCCGACGTTTCACGGATCTCCAAGTGAAGACCCCGAAACGTGGCTTGAGACATTCGAAAGGGTCTCCACATTCAACAATTGGGACGCCGACGACAAGCTGCGCCACGTGTACTTTTACCTGGACGACGCAGCTAGGACCTCGTTCGAGAATCGGGAGTCCACTCTTCGAACCTGGGACACCTGTCGCGGCACTTTTCTAGAAACGTTCACGAGTGTCGTCCGAAAGGAAAGGGCTGTAACCTTGCTGGAGACACGGGTGCAACTTCCGAACGAAAGCGTCACCATTTTCGCGGAGGAAATGACCCGACTCTTCCGCCACGCTGACCCCGCCATGTCCGAGGAAAAGAAGGTTCGCTTCTTGATGCGGGGGGTTAAGCAAGACCTGTTTGCCGGCCTTGTACGCAACCCACCGAAGACGGTCACGGAATTTGTCTCGGAGGCCACGACGATCGAGAAGGCGCTGGAGATGCGTACTAGCCAGTGCAACCGCCGCATTCCCTCGACGACGTACGGGGACGTTCAAGCGCTGCATCCCGACGACCTGCGCGACACCATCAGAGCAATCGTTCGGGAGGAGCTGCGCAAATTCTTGCCAACTTCGCAGCCTCAGGTGGAGCCGATCACCGACGTCGTGCGCCAGGAAATCCGGCAAGTTCTTGGAACACCTGAACCAGCGCAGCGTGAGCCACAAGCGATGAGCTACGCTGCCGCAGCGCGTCGTAACGCTCCCCCCGCCGCGCCCACGTGAAGACTTCGCACCACCGCAGTTCCGCCGCCAGACCCCGCCACCAACGCCGTACCGCCCTCCTGCCGGCCAGCGCAACGCTCCGAGGAAGGCTGATGTTTGGCGCGCCCCTGACCACCGTCCCCTCTGCTACCACTGCGGCGAGGCCGGCCACACCTACCGCCGTTGCCAGTACCGACAGATGGGCCTACGCGGTTTCGCCGTCGACGCGCCTCGTCCACAGCGGGGTGAACGACCGCAAGACATCGTCGACTACCTCGCAGGAGCTCAGTGGACGGCCCGACGACCTTCCCGCTCACCGTCGCCCGGCCGCTACATGTCACCGCACCGCCGGCAGTACACTGGACCAAAACCGGGGCCGGTCACCTAGCCCGTACCCGGGAAACTAAGGGCAGCAACCGATGTAGGTGCGGTTGCTGTTCGACGAAATGCCGAAGATCCTCCGCGGCCGCCGACGACGACAACGCGACGAGACCTGCGCAACACGACGCGAAGCAGACGAAGCCCTGTCGACGAAACCTCGCGGACCGAAGAAAACCTGACGACGCAGCATGGAAGCACCACAACATTTCGACGTAGCCGTGATCCGACGCCGCGACCCAACCGCAACGCACGACGACGAACCAGCGACCTCGACGTAATATTCGACGGCCACAACGTCACCGCTCTCGTCGACACTGGAGCCGACTATTCCGTCGTCAGTGGGCCATTCGCCGCCAAGCTGAAGAAAGTAAAGACCGCGTGGAGTGGAGCCGAAATCCGGACAGCTGGAGGCCACCTGATAACGCCAATTGGAGTCTGCACGGCGAGAGTCACCATCAATAACCGGACTTATCCTGCGAGCTTTGTAATCCTACAACACTGCTCCAGGGATGTGATACTTGGAATGGACTTCCTGAGCGACCATGGCGCCGTCATCGACCTGAGGTCCGAGTCGATAACACTGACTTCAGAAAAAGCGTTGCCGCCCCAAACGACGCCGGGGAATCATGCCTTGAATGTAATCACAGAGCAGGTCACCGTTCCGCCTCTCTCCAGCGTCGTTATTTCCGTCGACACCGAAATACCCGCTAACCTTGAAGGCGTCGCCGAGGGCGATCAGCACCTGCTTGTGAACCGTCAGATTTGCGTCGCAAGAGGCATCGCCGAGTTGCGCGACGGCAAAGCAAGGGTACTGCTGACAAACTTCAGCCACGAATATAGGCACCTCAACATTGGTACGACGGTCGCCTACATCGAGAAATTCGTGGACACCAGCAATGCTTTCGCCCTCTCCGATACTGCCGAACATTGTTCGACGAATCGAGGTCCCGAAACAGATTTCGACGTCAACCCCAGCCTCCCAAAGCAGAAGCAAGACCAGCTCAAAAATCTGCTCCTTCAATTCAAGGACTGCTTCTCATCGTCGTCAAGAATTCGACAGACCCCAGTCGCCAAACATCGTATCATAACTGAAGAAAGTGCCCGACCAGTCCGTCAGAGCCCGTATCGA
Organism: Rhipicephalus appendiculatus; assembly: GCA_030522465.1. Taxonomy (NCBI): domain Eukaryota; kingdom Metazoa; phylum Arthropoda; class Arachnida; order Ixodida; family Ixodidae; genus Rhipicephalus; species Rhipicephalus appendiculatus. Next base: position 16,066 of record JALIZH010025807.1, on the reverse strand, counting down.
ATTTCGACGCGAGAACGCGAAGCCGTAAAGAAGCAAGTCGACGAAATGCTACGCGACGACATAATCCAGCCATCCAAGAGTCCCTGGGCGTCTCCTGTGGTGTTGGTGAAGAAGAAGGACGGGACGCTACGTTTCTGCGTCGACTATCGTCGCCTGAACAAGATCGCGAAGAAGGACGTGTACCCCCCTCCCACGGATAGACGACGCCCTGGATCGACTCCACAACGCGAAGTACTTTTCGTCGATGGACCTGAAGACGGGCTACTGGCAAATCGAAGTCGACGAGAGAGAGACCGAGAAAAGACTGCCTTTATAACACCAGACGGCCTGTTCGAGTTTAAGGTCATGCCTTCTGGTCTTTGCTCGGCCCCCGCGACCTTCCAGCGCGCTATGGATACTGTACTGGCCGGCTTGAAGTGGCAGACTTGCCTTGTGTACTTGGACGACGTCGTTGTGTTTTCCTCGAACTTCGACGAACACCTGCGGCGCCTTGAAGCAGTACTTCAAGCAATCAAGACCTCCGGACTCACCCTCAAGCCAGAGAAGTGCCGCTTCGCGTACGAAGAACTTTTGTTCTTGGGACACGTGATAAGCAAATCCGGAGTACGCCCCGACCCGCAAAAGACAACCGCCATCGCTGCTTTCCCGCCACACACCGACAAGAAGGCCGTGCGTCGATTTCTCGGCTTGTGTGCTTATTACAGGCGGTTCGTTAAAAACTTCGCCCGCATCGCCGAGCCTCTCACTAACCTCACCAGGACCGACGTCGAGTTCAAGTGGGAACGCCGCATGAGGAAGCATTTCAACAACTAAACCGACGCCTGCAAACGCCTCCGTTACTTGCGCATTTCGACGAACGCGCAGAAACAGAAGTGCACACCGACGCGAGCAGCGTAGGACTCGGCGCCGTCCTTGTGCAGAGGATGGACGGATTAGGAAAAAGTTATCAGTTATGCTAGCCGGTCGCTATCAAAGGCAGAGGTCAACTACTGCACAACAGAAAAGGAGTGCCTTGCCATCATCTGGGCTACATCAAAGTTTCGCCCCTACCTTTACCGCAGGCCCTTCAAAGTTGTGAGCGACCACCACTCCTTGTGTTGGCTAGCTAGCTTGAAAGACCCTTCTGGTCGCCTCGCACGGTGGAGCCTGAGACTTCAAGAATTCGACATCACCGTCGTTTACAAGTCCGGAAGAAAAAACACTGACGCCGACTGCCTGTCTCGTGCGCCCGTCGACCCACCGCCGCTGGACGACCAGGATGATGACGGCTTCCTGGGAACCTTAAGTGCCGACGACTTCGCCGAGCGACAGCGAACGGACCCGGAACTCGGGAGCCTTGTCGAATACCTTGAGGGCAAGAGCGCCACTGTTCCGAAGGTATTCAAGAGAGGACTGGCGTCGTTCTTCCTGCGAAACGGAGTCCTCCTAAAGAAGAACTTCTCGCCCCTTCGAGCCACATACCTTCTCGTGGTTCCATCAGAAATGAGACCAGAAGTTCTCCAGGCCCTACACGACGACCTGTCGGCTGGACATCTCGGTGTTTCCCGCACGATCGCAAGAGTACAGGAAAAGTAGTACTGGCCGCGCCTTGCCGCCGACGTCGCCCGCTACGTAAGGACGTGCCGAGACTGCCAGCGACGGAAGACACCGCCAACAAGACCAGCAGGCTTCCTTCAGCCGATCGAGCCCCCTCGGCGACCGTTCCAGCAGATCGGGATGGACCTCCTGGGGCCGTTCCCAACGTCGACTTGCGGAAACAAATGGATCGTCGTAGCCACCGACTACCTCACCCGCTACGCCGAAACAAAAGCCCTGCCCAAAGGCAGTGCCGCCGAGGTAGCCAAGTTCTTCGTTGAGAACATCGTCCTTCGACACGGCGCCCCAGAGGTTCTCATCACCGACAGAGGCCACGGCGTTTACGGCTGACCTAACCCAGGCGATCTTGGGATACAGCCACACAAGTCACCGCCGGACCACCGCGTACCACCCACAGACCAACGGCCTGACCGAGCGTCTAAATAAGACCATCGGCGACATGCTGGCCATGTACGTCGACGTCGAACACAAGACGTGGGACGCCATCCTTCCGTACGTGACCTTCGCATACAACACGGCCGTACAAGAAACGACGCAGATGACGCCATACAAGCCCGGCAACGACGCTCGACGCCATGTTACCAAACGTGACCGACGAGGGAAACATCGACGTGACCGCCTACCTACAGCGCGCCGAAGAAGCACGACAGCTCGCCCGCCTGCGGATCAAGAATCAGCAGACGACCGACAGCCGCCGCTACAATCTTCGGCGACGCTTCGTGGAATACCAGCCCGGCGACCGCGTTTGGGTGTGGACGCCGATACGCCGACGTGGACTCTGTGAAAAACTTCTTCGGCGATACTTCGGGCCGTACAAAGTTCTCCGACGGCGCCGTGCGCGACCTGAAGTCGTCCATGTCGTGCGCCTCAAACCGTATTACGCGCGTTAGCTAACCTGAGGACTGCACTTATTGTTTTATTATTGTACTTTCTTGCTTTATTGTTATTATTTATTGTTGCATGCATTTTTCCCCCATGTTCTATTTTAAGCATCGGGACGATGCTTTTTCAGAGGGGGGGCATTGCCACGCGCGTTTCTAATTTTCACAGTTGCTGTATCCGGTTTTCGCCCACAAAGACTGTGAGCAACGCTCATCGCAAACCGCGCCTCTTTGTTATGGTGGCTAGAGGGGGGACGTGTCAGCAACGGCGCGCCGGAGAGGCAGCATTTTTTCATGATGCGGCGGCGCGAATGGGCTCGCGGAGCCGACAGCAGCGCCGCCGCATCAGGGCGGTTACTGAACCAACTGAAGGGCAAAGAATTGCTCGTGTGCACAGACAGCCAAGGAACGCGTTTCTGCAAACGCGCGATGACTATGCACCCGCGCCGCCCGTGTGATCCAGACGCGCGGATGCCATGCAGTTCGGGCAGCGCAAATGCTCTCGCAGACGACGACGCGCCACCTGTCGGGGTCATGAAAAAGTGCCGCACCGACTTGCACGGCGCAGCCCAGCCGATGCTGACACCTCCCTCTCTAGCCACCATATCTTTGTTCGAGAAGCTTCGCGGTTGTTATAGATCATTTTGTTAAGATTGCGCGCGAAGCGCGAACACTCAAGCTTATTCCAGAGCTTGCGCGACAACCAGCGATAAGGCTGGAATATTCGATGCCGCGCTTATAAATGCCGGCGCGCTTCACCGCTCGTCAGTTGATCGACGGCCGACGCTCTGTTCGCCGCTATCAGTGCCAGCGTGTATTGCTGTAATCTTACTTTCCGTTTACCGGCCACAAGTTCGGCCTAATAAACAGTTTCATCTTGGACAAGTCGCCTGCTGCCTTCGTCGACGTCACGACCACGTGACAATATCAAGCTAGCGAACTGGACGCAAGCGCACCATGAGCGTGGCATGTAAATGGCGTTGTAGATGACATGCAAGCCAAGATTTTCATGTTACCACCTGCCACTTATGTTCGTTATACAGTCATGTTACTCAATACCATATTTGGTGTATATCAAGCTAACGAAATGGCCGCGAGCGTGCCATGAGCGTGGAATGCAAGTCATGTCGCTCATGACGTGTCATGATTTCCATATTACCACTTTTCATTTATGTTCGTCATACATACTGTCACTCAATACCAAATTTAGTCATGTCACGCAGTACCATGTTACTCAATACCATAGTGGGCACGGCGGAAGCTCTGAGACAATGCGTCTTACAAATCCATTCTTATTCCTTCTACAGGCCGTGCTTTTCGCAAACCCTAGTGCTGCACCATACGAAGAATGCCAGGGAACGGCCACACTTGATATGACGGATCAGCACGTTCTATGGCACAGCCATGGCTCCAACAAGCGCACCGACGAGGCATGGGGCATGCGCATCTGGCTCACGCGGACGACTGCGCAACGCCCACCAGCATCATCGACGTCAGTACACTGGGAGCATAAAAGCCCGACTACATCGCGGCCACCGAATAGTGGTCACGGCGGAAGCTCTGTACAATGCGTCTTACAAATCCGCTCTTATTCCTTCTACAGGCCGTGCTTTTCGCAAACCCTAGTGCTGCACCATACGAAGAATGCCAGGGAACGGCCACACTTGATATGACGGAATCAGCACGTTCTATGGCACAGCCACGGATCCAACAAACGCACCGACGAGGCATGGGGCATGCGCATCTGGCCCACGCGAACGACTGCGCAACGCCCACTAGCATCATCGACGTCAGCACACTGGGAGCATAAAAGCCCGACTACATCGCGGCCACCGACTAGTGGGCACGGCGGAAGCTCTGAGACAATGCGTCTTACAAATTCGTTCTTATTCCTTTCTACAGGTGAGAGACTATGGCTCAATGTATACGTATCGTAGTAACGATGTTTGTCTCTTGCTTCTGCTGTGCCCACGGTCACTACTTGTACGGTTGTTGACTGTGTACTCCTGTTTTGTTGATTTGCTATCTTCCTGTGGCGACATTGAATCCAACCCAGGGCCAACAATCGAGAAAATGCTCATGAAGATACTAGACGATATTCGTGAGCCAAAACAGGGCACGGACTCTGCGAATCAGCAGCTTAGTGATAACACTAAAAAAGCTAGCTTCCATTGAGCAAAAGTTGGATGGCTTGTTTGCAAATGTGGCTGATTATACAGATAAAGTTGATGTGCTGCAAAGAACTGTCAACAGTCTAATAATGAAAGTAGATGATCTGGAAAACAGAAGCAGGAGGAATAACTTAATCATCTTTGGCGTAAAGGAAACTGCGGAAGAGGATCAGCAGTCCCTTGAGCAAATAGTCTCCAAAGAAATATTTCAAGATCTGTTAAATATACAAAACGTGCCATTTGAACGCATTCACAGAATCGGGAGACCTTCTGAGACCAAATGCCGACCGGTTATCATCAAATTACTTGATGGAAGGGACAAGGGCAAGATTCTGAAAAACTGTAGGAAGCTAAGAAATTCGGCATTTAGCATCTCAGAGGATTTCTCACCTCGTTTGCAACAAATTAGAAAAAGCTTTGGGATAGTGCAAGAACGCACAGAGATAAGGGGAATAAAGTTATGCTTTTTTTCGACGAAATTTAAATCAATGGCAAACAATTCCGTTGGGATGAAGATAGAAATGAAAGAGTGCCGTTTGTTACGCAGTGACAAAGCCATAGCAATTGCGATGGTGCGGTCCCTCCAACCGAAAAGTGCAGCTCGTCCTTGGGCGGACTTTCTGTGCTTAATATGAATGTCCGAAGCATCATAAGCAAGTGCGACGAATTTGAAGGGTTTCTTCATGTTTATGATCCAGATGTTTCTATTCTCACCGAAACTTGGCTTCACGAAAGCATGCCTGATAATGACGTCATACCACATTCGCATGAGATGGTTCGTCTGGATCGATGCACAAGAGGGGGTGGGGTCGCAATCGTAATAAAAAAAGGTCTTCAGTATTCCTTGCTACGTCACAATACGAGTGTTGAAATGGTGTGGATCGTCCTCAGGGTTTCCAATCTCAGTATTCTTATCGGTGCTGTCTACAGGCCCCCCTAACGCTGATTACTCAATGTTGGAATCGCTGCACGACTTCCTTGGTGAACATAGCAAACGCTATACCCACATTATCATGGGTGGCAATTTCAACTTGCCAGATATTAATTGGAATCTTTTGTGTGCTCATCCTTCCAGTCGGCATTCGGATTTACTTCTCGACATCGCATTTTCCTATAACTTCAAACAGGTGGTTGATATACCAACGAGAGTAACCGCGGCTACAAGTTCGTGCCTCGACCTTGTTTTTATTTCTGATACGGTTAGCCGCCTTGGTTTTGCAGGAGATGTTCTACCTGGAATATCCGATCACAACATGATACTCTTTAAAAGCAACCTCACACGGCCCGAAACACGAGGTACAAAAAAATACGTTTCTTGACTTTAACCACGCGGAAGACGCTGGTATTCTAGACCTTCTCGAACTGAACTATGATAAGTTAGATAAAATGTTTGTAGACGGTATATCAGGCGCAGATGATTTATGGCTGCATTTCAAGTATACGATCCATAAGTGTATAAAACAATATGTCCCTCTTAAAACTAGGAAAGTGAGCAGCCCTAACCCCTGGATTACCCGCGAGATTATTCAACTAAAACGTCGCGTCAAACGTTCGTCAAGGGGCAGTTCCCAGAAAAAGCAGAACTTGCAGGATCTTCGCGACGAATTACACCAAAAGATTAGAACATCAAAGTATCAGTTTTTTTAATGTCAGAATGTACAATTTCCTTATTAGCGATCCACAAAAATTCTGGACGCATCTGACCGATAAGAAAGACCCTGTCAGTAAACTTTGCCTGAACTCTGATGTTACGGATTCATGTATAATAGCGCAAGCTTTTAATGATCAATTTTCCAGCGTATTTCTACGCAGAACAAACACTGTTGCCAATTTCAGTTGCAGAGGCCTAGATATACCTTACCTTGTTTTAAGCGAACCGGGCATTTTTTCAGCACTTCTTAACCTCGACACAAAGAAATCATCCGGGCCGGATGATATCCCAAACAGCTTTCTTCGCAGATACGTTGAATGGTGCGGGAAATATCTTTTTGTTATTTTTAGTGCAAGTCTCGAGAAGGGTGAAGTTCCTGCAGATTGGAAAATGGCACGGGTGATACCAGTCCACAAATCTGGTGATAAGCATTCTGTGACAAACTATGGGCCGATTTCTCTATTATGCACTACCAGCAAGGTAATCGAGCACTTCATTTTTGGGCACGTGAGCTCGTTTTTGGAAAGGAAAAACTTCTTCGCGAGCAGCCAACATGGTTTTCGACGGGGCCTATCCACGGTGACGCAACTGCTTCATATTACCAACGAATTTATCGCAAAGCTAGACAAAGGTGGGCAGATAGATGTAATCTTTCTCGATTTCCAAAAAGCCTTCGACCGTGTGTCCCATTCGACTTTAATGACGAAACTTAGGAGCCTTTTAAACAACAATCAACTTGTAAAGTGGCTCGACTCTTATCTGTCGAACCGCCATCAATACGTCCAAATAGCAAAATGAAAGTCTAAAACAGCACCAGTGCTTTCCGGTTCAAGGCTCCGTCCTTGGGCCCCTTCTTTTTCTTATTTATCTGAATGACTTTGACTCTTCTGTACGCAGCCGTTTCTTTGCAGATGACTGCATCGTCTATAACAATATTGAAACAATCGAGGCTCAAGCCGCATTAAAGAACTATTTAATGGCTATAACTAATTGGTGTCATATGTGGAAGATGACCTGGAACTCCGCGAAATGTGCTCAGATGTCAATAACACGTAAAAAAATTCCCACTTCCCTACGCGTACAATGTCAACAATAACCTAATCACACGTGTTGATCAGTTTAGCTATTGATTTGGTTTAACTATTGATTTTACGTTAAACTGGAACACGCATTAAAAATATTGTCGCTACAGCTTCAAAACGGCTCTGGTTGCTCAGGCATCGCTTGAAACACTGTAACAGTAATACAAAATTAGTTGCATACACGTCCCTCATACGTCCATTACTCGAGTACGCAGATGTAGTTTGGGATCCATACGCTAAAACGGAGATTAATCGCATAGAGCGCATTCAGAGAAAAGCGCTTCGTTTTATTAATAATAAATATGGTAGAAACGTGTCCGTATCAGGACTTTACACGCAATCTGGTCTTTGCACTCTCCGAATCACGGCGGAAGTAGCACCGTCTAAAGATAATATTCAACATCATTAACAACCACAATAAACTAGACTTCCAGGCATACATGGAATTTGAACACGCTCTTTGACATGGATGCTCGGCTTTGCGTCTTTTTCCTTTGGCGCCTTTAGACGCCGAAGCGCGGTTTTTCCCGCAGTGAATACCTCACAAGTGTACTTCTATAATGTTGCAAGGAAGCCCATAAGACCCCCCATGGTCCGTTTAATTAAGTTCTCTCTCTCTCTGACGTCAACTTATGTAATATAGCGTGTGAGGAGCGTAAAATAACGACCGCACGTCACACAATACGAATTACGTAACTGGTAGGACGTTTAAATCTTCCAACCCGTTACAAAGGGCTCAACCACGTTGTTTTATTGTCGTCAGCCACCGCGTCTACAAAGTTCACATAATGTCTTGCATATGTGTCTCAGGTACCTCTATTCTCCGGAGAATGAAGAATAATGGCGTTGTGCGTGCTTCTCAACTTGGCAAAAATTATGATTTATGGCGTTGTGGGTACCTTGAAAGTGTACTTGTAGTAGCAAGAGAGTTTACAATGGGCTCTAGAAATGGCGCTCTACGAGCTTTCGCTGTGAATTTGCTGCGCTTTCCGCGCAGGCCTGGCGTTTTTTTACTTTCTGTTGCCTAGCGGATAGGCCGAAATATGTAGAAAACTAATGTAGTTTTTTGCCATGTTTGTGAACACGTATTTCAAAACTCACATTTCGGTCCAGGGCTGCCGTTGGGCATATTTGAATATGAGCCTGGATTCAGCCTACGCTTCACCATGCCATTTAATTGCAGCGTCTTGTTTGTCACGAAATAGGACATAAGCCATATTTGAACAGTGTGTATTACTGATTAGTTAATATCACTCTGAATAAGCATAAAGATAGAAAAAGCTGTGTAATATTTTATTCCTTTTTCTTCATCTTCAAGCGACGAATTGCAGATACAAAAATAAATTAGAATAAATTTAGCCCACATCCCGGTCATCTGGAATTAATAGTGTTCTTAGAGCAATTCTGAAACATTCCAGTGAGCAACTAAGAAAGAACATTCAATGGTGAAAGCACAGACCAGAAGAAGTTAGTAAAGATATCATAATACCACTTGAGCTTTCGACAGCAAAACCCAGCTAGATGAACAGCCGAGCTCCATTTCGTCGAGAGCGTCTGTTTTTGTCAAGTTCACACGCGCACACGCACTGCACATTAGTGTTAGAAACTGGCGCGTAGCGTTTGCATTGATGGCGTGCAGCGTTAGCAGCGTCCTAGCGTCGCGTTCGCCTACGTGCGCGGAACTTCTCTGTTGGGACTTCGTAGTCTCACCGCGCGTACGGGTGACTTCTACGTGCAGCAGCCTGCTGGTGGGGTGATGATTTGCGTGCATGTAGACGAGGCAACCTAAAGTTTGCGCGGGCTGACCTGGTGGACTCCCCTGGTGGGCCAATGAAAATGCCAAAGGTCGTCGGCTCGCCCGTGGGGACGACGGCGCGCGTGGTGCCGGTTCCACGTTGCAAATAAATCCACGTCATTCCACAATTCGGTACCCGCCGGTGTTATGCCATGCAGTGCCGCATGAGCCTTGAAGAGATGATAACCACGGAAATGAACCTTTTAAACTGCATATTCAAGGGAAATGCCCAGGCAAAACAAGTTTCCAAGCTGTATGCAGACTAAAATCATCATTTATTTTGCGTGTTCCCTTTAAAAAACTTTAAGATCATGTTAATGCATAGAAAATTGGGGGTACCCCTTAAGCTTCGTCTTTAAGAGTTGAACGCGACAGTGATATCCTGTCCCTAGTGCGTACTTCAACCACTTAGTGCATACTTGCCATGCACCCACTACGTGGTGTTAAGGGACAACTTGCAGTAACGTGTGTGCCTTTTGTAGTGGGTGGCCGGCTTTAAACCACGAAGTCGTTTTGATAGTCACATCTTCTGACGCCCGATGGCAATGTACGCTTGTACCACGCAATATTACAGGGATATTACATGTTATATTGCGACGCCTATATACAGGACGCGTGTGTTTGTGAAGCATGAAAGTTATTTTCCCTGCATTTCCAAGCAGAGGAAGTTATTTTCGCTGTATCTACAAGAAAAGGCATGGCTGTGGGGTAGTGCACCTGCTTGTCACGCAGACGGCCTGGGTTCGATCCTCACTCGGACCCGGAAATTTTTATTATTTATTTTATTTGCATCTTTCTCGATTTTTCGGTCACGGACAAGATGACGATTTTTCGCTCACAACCAACGACGCCGACACCGACGCCGACGTCGTGATTTCTGCGAAACGAGCTCTTTAACGCTGTCGCGTTAAAATTTAAGGACGCGTTAGTGCACGCAAATGTAGATCATCGTTATATGCCTACGTAATACCTTGTTCTTGTCCAAGGTGCAAACACCATTAAGAGCACCGGAATTGAAGGCATCGATCATGTAAAATCTAGTTTTGCCTGCATTGTTTCAAAACGTTAGCTTCACGATCGAATTTTCACATTGTCAGACATAGTACATCGGTTAAAATAGGAGAGACTGTTAATATTTGATTAGGCGGGCATCGCGCGGACACGACGAAGGCTAACCGAAAGCAGTGGCACGGCATCTTAATGCAGTAGGTCACATCTTTGGTGATCCTAAATTTTACGTTACTTAGTCAAGCTTCCGGTGCCCGAGAGAGAGAAAACATTAAGAGCCATACAATTGCTTGCAAGTTTAATACACTCCTCCGATAGGTAGAAATAAGTGGTCTCAAACACGCGGGGGTACGCGGCCCGATTTCCAAGGCAATAAAGTTTCCTGATTTTGCGAAACGGCATAAGAAATATTTTCTCACCTATTGCAATAATAACGCTTTGTTCGGGTGAGCTATCTGCACGAGATTACTCTGAAGCCTCTGAAGCACCCCATGCGGTCACCAGTGTTCAAACTAAGCATGAAACAAAAACGATATCTCAGAATCAGCGTGTAGATTTTAGTCATACTGGCGGTCGGCATCGATGTGCTTCTCGAATACTGGCGTCAAGTCTCCCTCATAAAGGATTCATATTTCCTGCGGACAAGGGAAACACCGTCGTGGTACTAAACAGAAGGGAGTACGTTAAAAAAGTTAATGTATTTACTCTCGGACGGGGATACTTACGTAGCGATGCAGAAAGATCCCACAAAACCTTCAAGAGAAACTGCAGAAATTGTTCTCAAAAATTTTGAAGTTCGTACCGCCGCAGCAGAAGCATCTTTACTATCGCCTACTAAGTACCAAAGGGTCTGCACCTTCTTGAATTAAAAAAGGCACCACAGAAAACGAGGACGACAAGAGGAACAACAAACTACAGCGCTGACTCGCAACTGAAATTTATTCTGAAACGAACGAGAATAAATAGCATCTCGAAAAAAAAAACAATGAAAACAAACAAGCATTGCGCATGCACAAGGCGACAAAAAGTAGCAACAAAACCCTATGTGGCTGATGAGATATCAACGTGACGCAAACTATCGATGAGGTATGAAACTTCTGCATCTGATAATACCAACGAAGGCTCACTGATACACTTTTGACCTTCCAATGACATGTAAAACGCTTCCATGATTTTCCGTGTGCGCTGGTCTCTGTGGCAATGCAAGATTTCAGTTCTCTCAAAACATCTTGCAATTGTGGTCTACCAAAAAACAACTGCAATTTACGGTCTACCAAAAGTACACAAGCCAGGCACTCCACTACGGCTCATCGTCAACTTCACAAGGTCACCGCTGCCCCGACTTTTGGGTTACGTACACTAGGTGTTGGGCCCGCTCGCCGGAAAAACAGCAACACACAATGCCAATTCATCAGCTTTCGTGGAGAAAGTGCGCGGCATTTCCCTGGATGAAGACGACGCAATGGCATCTTTCGACGTCAAATCGCTCTTCACTTCGGTTCGTGTCGACATGGCCGTAGCACTGTGCAGGGAGGTCATGCTGGCAGACGAAGCGATCGCGGAGCGCACACCTTTGGAGGTGAAGACATGTGTTAGTAGCTGGAATTTTGCTTAAGTAACACGTACTTCACCTACCGCGAGCACTATTACATGCAGATCTACGGAACTGCCACGGGTTTCCATCTCCGTTGCTAAGGCAAATTTGGTTATGGAGCTCATTGAACAGAAAGCTCTCGCCGACTTCGCTCTCAAGCCCAAGATATTCGACCGCTACATGGACGACTGCTTCGGCATTACCAATAGGAATGATGCCGCACAGCTCGTGCGTCTTCCCAACTCGATAGAAGTCGCCATACAGTTTACCGCAGAATATGAGTGTGACAGCAGCTTTCCTTTCCTCGATGTCCAGGTGAGCCGCACAGGCGCTAGCCTTTCGTTTGCTCTGCACAGGAACGCGATGCATACCGGTCATGTCCTGAATTTTAATTCGTGCCACCCGGCCTGTCAAGAAATGGCGACGGCAAGAAATGTCAACGAAGGGGTACCGGGAGAGGATGAAAAAGAAGCGTTAACGCATGTTATGAGATTAATATAACAAGCCTGGACCCACTGCTCAGCATGTGGATGAGAGTCAGCTGGAAACGTAAAACGAGCTAGGAAAAAATACGTGCTTCAGCTCGCTCAAAAGAAGATCGTGCCTCTTCAAACGGGGTACCAAGCTATGAGCCCGGTAAATTTCAGGCATATGAATGTTTCTTTGTTACATGGACATTTGGTTCAAATCTTTAGAGCCATTTTTCTCAAAACGTGATTTTTTAATCCTACAATTACGCGAACAGTGATAGTTTTCCTTCTAATAAATATATTTGTTAAAATTTTTCTTTATGTTTCTTTATAGGCGGAACTGTGCATTTAAGCAGAATTATAGGAAACTAGCCGGAACTAGTCATTTGTTTTCTGTGCGCAGGAAAGCGAAGCATACCGGACATTACTTGAATATTATTTCGTGCCACCCAGCCTGTCGCAAGCAACCCGTCGTTTCTCTTGTGATGCAGGCAACACGCATTTGCTCAAGTGACAATGAAATAAGGAAAAAAAAGTTTCAAACAATACATCAAGAACTATTGACGAAAGGGGTACCCGAAGAACTTTATTAAGAATGTTGAAAAGCGTGTCCTCAATACGAGGCCGTCCCCGGGCAAGTCGTTTCGAAGACGCGCCGGTGTCCCATATGTTTCTGTGGTCAGCGAAGCTCTAAGCCGTATCCTTTCAAGGTATGAGCTTCGCGTTGCGCACATACCGTTGAGCAAGCTGAGGAATCAGCTTGTGAACATGAAAGATCGCTTAGACAACAAGATATGCCTCGGTGTTGTCTACATGATACCATGGGCATGCTGTAGCTGCAGTTACATTGGCGAAAGTGGCAACTTCACTAGGAGATTAAAGTAGCATCAAATTGACGTGGGTACAACAAGAAAGCGTCGAACGCCCTGGCCGAGGAAGCCGATAATCACGGTCATTCCATCGATTGGCGTAACGCCGGTATAATAGCCATGAAGAAGAATTTGACCAGGAGGCTACTTTGGAATCCGTGTTTATTCAGACGACTGAGAACACTATAAACAGGACAGAGGGCAATCTAGCTGCAAGCTACATTCGTTCATTACCTGACGTTTTAGAATAAAAAGCTACTTACGGCTCTTGCCTGCTTGGTGTTATCAAGGAACCCGTACGGGTCATTAAACGCTTGTTTGTTTGCACCTTGATTTAGTCAGTTTGAAGTTTTATTATTTCTTTCTTATACAGAAAGAGGAGAAAGAGCTAAAGGCCATATGGCCTGACAAAGGCTCTTACTCCTATGCGCATTCGGCATGCATGTACATGGTTTTTATGCGCGTACAACAATGAAACATCCAAACATTTCAAATAAACATGCATGTACATATTTTAACTGCAAATAAAGCAATACAATCGACATCATACAAGCACTTCAAGGAAACAAACATACAAACACTTCATGAAAAGAGACATATCATTAGGGTAAGGTGGGGCAAAATGAGACAAAAATGTGAAAACAGTGAATATTTATTTTTATTTTACTCTTTACCCTTAAACGTCAATGCAGAATCTTCCCCTTGGGTACAAGCTATGTGCTACATAAATATGACCATGTTGCCACTGTCAAAAAAGTTTATTTTAAAAAGAAATAAAAAATGCACCACATGTCTCATTTTGCCCCAACCTGCGGGGCAAAAACGAGACAGTGGGAAAAAAATTTAACCCTTCAGTTTTTGCAGTAGAAGCACTTTGAAATTAAACTCCGTGGGCCCTCATGCAGCCTTCATGACCCCAGTCCTTGCACTACACGCATTGGAATCCAGACAGAATCCGGTGCTGTTTTGCTCCAAAACTCCTTGCAGATCAAACACCACCAGTCTTTCTTTGTGCTATTGTTGTATTTTGTTCAAAGCTTGCACTTCATTGGATTGTTCAACGATTGGACGCTAGATATGTTCTGACGCATCTTCTTCGCCTCCTTCCTGCCGTTTTGGTGCAGAACTGCACGGGCGTTTCGTGGCTTTCAGCTTCGTCAGCCGGGCGTGAGGCGATGAATTTAAAACTGTGCTAGATTCGAATTTTCTAGCGCTTCTTTTTTAATTTGGTATTCGAGAAAAACTCGATGCCGAGACGTGTTTGTGAACAGCTTGACTTGGAGATTCTTCCAATTTTGCGTTCGCCTCTTGAGAGCATCCATGGAAACGCGGAAAAACCTCGATGCAGCGCGAACGGAGTGAGTGTCCTGAACAGCAATCAGTGCTTTTTCACGTCGTTTTCCTCCCAGGAAGCTCGATATGATATTCTCTTGTGCGTCCGCACCCTCCTAAACAATAAAATATAATATATAATGAGTTCAAGTAAATTTTCACTTAATAAGACACTCTCTAAGGCAATTCGATGCCTTTTTGTCGCGTTTGTCCCCCCCCTCACATGCCCAAATTAAAAAAAAATTTCCGCTTTGGCCCCACGCACCAAATGAACTAAAATTTTGGTGGGATGTAGCTAGTAGTATAAAGTAACAATATAAATACTTACGTTGTTGTACTGACGTCAGAGTAGCTTCATGCACGGATCCAAAAATTTGGCCGAGCAGAATTTCGCCCCTTTTTGACGGGTCACGAACACACTGACACCAGCCGCGTAATTTTTCCCACGCGAACGCTGTGAGCAATCATCAATTTTTACACATAAAAAAGGTGGACAACTACCAGCACCTCTCGCTGAAATATAGAAACAAAGAAAAGTGCTTTCTGTATTAGCTATAGAGGTCGGCAAAGCCAAAATGTCGCGTTTTGCCCCGTGTCTCATTTTGCCCCGCCTTACCCTAAACGCTTCATGCAAAGAAAACATTTCATACAAACAGTTCAGGAATATATATTTATATGTATTAAATTATGAAGTTTCAAACTGCAGCACAAACCGGAAAGAAAGAGTAAAAAAACATGCATAAAGGGTGTACTTAAAAAGTTACTGATAAGTTATCGTAGAATGTAAGAAAAAGTTTTTTATAAATTCTTTGAAGCGGGGTGCATAAAAGTCTCAACAATGTTTATTAACCGGAGTATTTGATACTGTAGGTCCTGACGTCCATAATTTGTTCGCATGAGTGGTGGCATTCTGGTTTGATGGCGTAATTGATATCGAGGAGATTAAATCGGTAGGCTACTAACATGGAGTCTGTGCTTTTTTATGTGAAAAAGTAATCTATAATAGTAAATTTGATTTGCTTTCATTAATGAGTGTTTCTCAAATAGATTGTGTGTGGGTAAGTCTCGCGGTCTACCATGATAGTTTTCGAAACTTCTGATTACCCTTTTTTGTAGTTTTACTAATTTGTCGTAATTTTTTGCAGTTGTTGTTCCCCAGACTAATGCACAATAACTGAGTTTTGAATAAAAAAGGGCGTAGTGCATTGCTTTCTTTAATGATAATGGAATAAGACTACTAATTTTATATATAGAGCCTGCTACTTTACTAAGGTCACTGCTGAGCTTATTAATGTGATTGTCCCAAGAGAGGTTTTCTTGAAACCATACCCCCCAAAAACTTTTGCGTTGCTACTTGTTCTATCTGCTTTCCTTTAAATAAAACAGTAATATTTAGAGGCATTGGTTTATTTATCGGCTTAAATATTATACACTCAGTTTTGGTAACATTTAATTGAAGTTTGTTTAAGTGCAGCCACTCAGACAATAAATCAAAATAATTGTTCATTTCTTTTTCAATCTGTTCTAGGGATGTACTTGAAAAGAAAAGATTAGTGTCATCCGCATACATGACTATGTTCGGTGTTGGTGAAATGCTTGGGAGGTCATTAATGTATA
>JALIZH010025806.1:0-33048 GCA_030522465.1 Rhipicephalus appendiculatus | reverse complement strand
TTCCTTCACAATCATAATTGTTGTTCCTCTATTGTAAACATTGCTGTTATTGACGTACAAACAATTTTCGACTATAGCAATCGTTTTCCAACCACCATGACAGCGGACAGTGAGCTTTGACGACAAAGCTAAGTCCTAAGGTCCATAATGTCTACGTTAAGTCGCCTATTAGTATGACGGGTTTGTGCTTCTAGGTGTTTTATATTGTTCTGTCACAATTACGGCTGATATTAGTCTATTGTTAAACTTTTTTTTGTGTCTTACATCCACGAATCTCCCCGTGACGGACGCGGACGCCGAAAGGCTAGGCCCTAGGGAGCTTCGCCCGTAAAACAGGCTGGCGACGCCTTCACAATTGGCAAGGCAGATGTACTTCCCTGCGGCTAGCTCAAGCAGTGCGAGAAACTTCAGCGCGGCAGGATAGGTGACACAACAGCGCATGGGGTGCTTAAAGCCAGTCTCTTTTGATAATTTGATCTTTTGTGCAATGACATGTGAAGAAACAAGCTATACAATATGCCACAAAAAGCTGCTATTGTGTATATACGAGCAGTAGTGCGATAGATGAAAAGAATACTATGACAAATAGTTTTTTCTTCCTTTCCGTAGCTTATACGTATTTCTAAAAGTACACGTGAGGCGCGCGGTTTATTATAATTTTCTTCTAGTTTAGTGTAGTTAAAGAACGTAATGATTTTTTATTTCTTTGTCTATATCTCTTGCTGTGGCAAGATTCGACACTGTAAACAACTTTGCTCCATTAAGGGGGTTTCAAGGAGACAAAACACCGTTTTGCCCTAACCAAATTTTGGAAAATTTTTTGGGTGGAAGTGTGTTTTCCTTCTCCAAATAGCCCTTAAGGGGTGATATGGCTAAAGCACCGTGTAGGGGGGTAAGGGTGTTTTGGGTTATCGAAACACCCATGGCCCATACAACAGCGTACCAGGTCATAACTGGGACTCGCTGATTAAAGAGTCGCTGGACCTTCGGCGAGTTTGGATTAAAAGATATGTCTCTTGTAGGGGTATCTACAAGCACACCATAAATTTACGCCTATTCTCGTAATGTTTAGTGCTCACTTATAGGGAACAGGAATATCCCCACCGGCACTGACCGGCGGCTTAAGATACTATGGCTATATATACCAGATGGTAACTTCAACGCTGTGTAGTGCGTCTTAGAGTCCATGGAATATATTACAATACGTTCTGTTGTGTATATGGTCTGGCGCGCGCGTGCACCTTCTATGCTGATGTCAACTGTGATTGCACGTTCCCTGGATGAGAGATTTTATTTTTCACGTTTTTTTTCAGTGATAAGGGTGTTTAGGCCATAGGAAAAACCCCATGATATGGGTGTTTTGATACGTGAGAACAACCTTTTCCTAGGGTGTAAGGGTGTTAGTTATAGACACGGCAAGACCCGTGTCTATAACTAAAATTGGTTACTGTGTAAATTGATTTACTGTGTACTATGCGGAAGACAGGCGCTACATATCCAGAAGGGTGCTAGAGTGGCTTTGTCGTTAGAGCATGCTTTAAATTTTAATAGACTGCAATGTAAACAAAGGGAAGAGAGCGTTCTGTCCCTTGTGTCCTCTGTTTTTAATGCGCGCTGTATTGAAAGCAAACTCATGCTGCAAATCAATTTCCTTGCTCCAATATCTGCAGCGAAACGCTCTTCATTATCTCCATGGTTGATGTTTCGACACCCAGAACGGGAGCCTTAATTGTTCACAATCATTGTGAATAAGGCTTCCATTCTGGGTCCCACAACGTCAACGCATTTTCATTCTCTTTTGGTAGGTGCCCTCTTCTTTTTATTCAGTGATTCCTCCTGACCAGACGGATGTCCGTCGAAGCCTTTGTTGACTTCCCATAGTATTTGCAGAAAAAGTAGGTACAGTGCACCACTACCAAGCAAACATTAATTGCATTCAGTATATCAGCTCAGCTGTTTCCACCGTTAGCACCTTTTTACAAGAAATTACCGTAGGTTAAAGTATAATTGTTAGCGAAGCATGCGCCTCCAAAGCGTATACAGGGTGTCCCACTATCACGCAGCGCGATTTAAAAAAAGAGGAACGGCGTTACGCGAAGAAGACCTAGTGCATATTGTTCCCAATATACTGTAGTAGCCGCTACAAACTTTTTCGTTAATGAGAATTAATTATTTAGTCATAATTATTTTCGTAACTCCGAAAGTACTCACCGAATTATCAAAATGTCAATGAGGCAAATGTGAGGCTCTTGAAATGACATCTGTCTGTGCTACTTTCAACTACGTACTAATTACGAGCTCATTTTTTCCTGTTAATAAAGAAAGCCCGCGAAATACGAAAAGTGACACGTGACTATACTGATGCGCGCATCAGGAAGCAGCGCCCTCAAACAAGCTCACTGGAGAGGTAGGCAGTATCAATGAAAAAAAAATGCAGAAAGAAAAAATACGGATCGCGCTATGTGCCACTTCCCGTCCAAAGAAACGCGCCGCTTTGATCTTACACTGTCGGGCTGTAATCAGGACAGTGCGCCGGCCGCGTTACCAATGAGAGCAGCTGGCCGTGAGATATGGATAATGATAGTGACGTACAACATGGGCGGAAGGAATCCCTGCAAAATCGCGACGCATGTTGTCGGCGCCCGATCTGTACCCTTGCCAATGTGCGCAACGCTGTCTCTGGCAACGAAAAAGACGCAAAGCGGTTGCTTGCAGTAAGCTCATTTGAGGCCGCTGCTTTCTTTTGCGGGTGGGAGCGCAGTCACGTGTTATTTTTCATATTTCGCGGGCTTTCTTTATTAACAGGAAAAAATGAGCTCGCAATTAGTACGTGGTTGAACGTAGCACAGAAAGATGTCATTTCAACAGGCCCACATTTGCCTCATTGACATTTTGATAATTCGGTGAGTACTTTCGGAGTTACGAAAATAATTATGACTGATTAATTAATTCTCATTAACGAAAAAATTAGTAGCGGTACTGCAGTATATTGGGAACAATATGCACTAGGTCTGATGAGTAACGCCGTTGCTATTTTTTTAAATCGCGCTGCGTGATAGCTGGGACACCCTGTATCGCCTTCAGTCACTGCGTACACAATTGTGTACGCGAACTTCGAAGGCGCGTCACATTCCGTGTGTTTCTTCAAATGGCCTGAAACGCAATGTGCACATTCCTGCAGAGGCTTCCCGAGTGGGCAACTGGCAGTAATTTAATTTCATTGTGCTGCGTATTGGTACAGAGGATGATTTTGCCGGAGACACTACCATGTTCGACGATCGTTCGACGTACCGCGTTCCAGGACCAACGTGAAAAGTATTTTTTTTCCGCTTGAAACAAATACAACCAAAAAACAAACTGTGCATGTATTTCGGGCCTAATAGTTGATTCTTTTTATGCAAGTACTGAAGCTCACTGGTGGAACAATAATTTGATAATTAGTTACACACTCATTTACTTGAATTACTGAAACTCATACAAAACAACACATTCCTTCATTTTCTTTCTTGGAATGTAATAATGAGTGCTTTGGAATTATGCCATGCGAATTTGACACGTTCCTGACAGTGCATCATAATTCGTGACTGAAGAGGATATTTGCCACTTAAAACGCCTTGTTGTCGATTTCGAGTTCGGGGAACACCACCCTAGATTATTGGCTCGGGCCCCTGTCGGGCCCGATCTGCGGTCGGGCCGGGCCGGGCCGGGGTAGGCGAATTTTTTCCTCGGGTACGGGCCGGGCCCGCGTCACGCTTTGAGTCACCGGACCGGGCTCAAGCGAGTAAGTTTAAAAGAAGTTCCGGGACCGTGCTCTAGTATGTGCTACTCGCAGACCCTCTAGACACCGGGCTCGTGTCGTCACGCCATTTGGCCGATTTAACAGCACCTGATGGCATGCTCAGGCCTGCTATGCGTTATATTCAAGAAGGCCGGCCTGAAGGAAATTGCCGTCAACACAAGAAGCATTGCGGCCGTTGTTCCAGAAGAAAGACGAGCTGACGTGCAGCCAAAGTGTTGTTTATCGGAGCCATCGTGCCTTGATACCCGCCGCAGCTCGGAAATCAATGCTACAGCTCCTGCATGGCATCAAAGCATGACAGCAATGAAAAATCTGGCCCGAGCACTTTTCTGGTTTCCCGGGCTTGACAAAGATATTGATAGTATCGTACAGGCATGCGCAGTGGGCCAGCAAACTGCAGTACGCCATGCGCGCAAGAGCCGGTGCCATGGCCCGAGACGTCTGAGCGCTGGTCGATAATTCAGGCTTGATTTTGCAGGACCAGTGGAAGGGCGAATGTTGATAATCGTAGTGGTTGCACATCACCAGTGGATCGAGGTTTTGCCAATAAAAATAACTGGCGAAAACAACACTATCGAGGCCTTGAGCTGCATATTCAGCAGATTTGGATTGCCGCGAACAGTCGTTTCTGACAACGGGCCCCAGTTTACAAGTAGACAGTTTCGCCAATTTATAGAAGATAATGGCATCATACACCTGCGATCCCCGCCACATCTCCCGCAATTCAATGGGCTGGCAGAGAGGGCTGTATGAACGGTAAAACAAGAGCGCGAAGAAACGTGCACATGGCACCCTGGAAAGGCACCTGGCCCGCTTGGCTACTGCGTTATCGGCGCACCCCACTCCGAAACGGAAAGACACCAGGCTTCATCCTTCTTGGCTTTGAACCTCATTCACTTTTGGACAATGTTATGTCACGACCATTTTCTGCTGCAGGTGCACCTCCCCGCAGACACTCGGCCGGAGAACCCGTATGGCGTAAGAACTATGGTGCAGGTGCTAGCTAGAGACCCGCAGTGGTACATACTACAAGGGGCGCCCGCCTAAGCACGGTCAAGACTGAGGACGGAAAACTGTGTCAGTGTCATGCAGATCAGCTAAGGCACCGCTCAAGGAGAGGCATGCACCAGTATTGTCCTCAGACAGGGAAGGCGCCGAAGCAAAAGAGGTGTCGGCACCAACAACCGTCAATAGCCAGCCTCTGGTGAGCTCTCCAGGTTCTACCCCCTTCCCGCAAAGATCGCAGAGCACGAGACAGGACCTATCAACACTGGGAGTCCAGGAAGATCATGACCCGTGTACTGCCAATGTTGGGCCCCCTCGGCAAATCCAGTTCGCCGATCTACCCGGCGTCGTAAGGCGCCAGACCGTTTTTAGATCTCCCCCTTAAGGAGAAGAATTGATGTGATGTCAGCGAACGCCACGAGCGCATGCGTGAATGTCTGAGTGACATAACGTCACACTGCAGTTGCTTACTAAAGACTAATGCAAAAACTTCTCCATCTCCCGCTAAAGGAAACCATGAGTGGATGCGAAACAGCCGGGAGATGGTTAGCTTGAGCGGCAGAAACGTCGCCGCTCTCGTTTCGCGGCAGGGAGCTCATCGCGGCGCTGCAGAGGAGAGAGAATAAGGCGCGCGCGCTCCGTCATTTTCATACCGCGGAACTAGCGTGCCGCCCCCGGCGGAGTATGCAGCTGTCGCACCACCTGTCGTGCGCACTGCTCCGCAGAAAATTCCTAGAGAAGAGAACCGTAGGAGAGAGGGGGGAGGGGACGCGCATGCGCTGTGGGGGGTGTGGGATGCGGGCGCCGCTCTGTAGAGTAGAGGGGGAGGAGAGAGATCGGGAGGGGACGCGCATACGCTGTGGGGGTGTTAGACGCGAGACGCGGGCGCCACTTCTAGAGTAGAGGATTCCTAGAGGAGAGAAAGGGGGGTAAGCGTAGGAGAGGGAGAAAGATAAAGGGGGAGGGGACGCACATGCGCTCTGGTGGTGTGAGACGCGGGATGGAGAAACGGACTAAGCCCCCCCCCCCCCCACCAAACACATGCAAGCAAGATCAAAGAATGCAGTCAAGCTAGTCGACAGACACCACCTGCCTAGCCATTGCTGAGCAGACTCTCTGTGCTCTGGGCCATGACTCCACAATTCTGTAGAGCAGAGGATACCCAGAGTAGAGAAAGGGGGGGTGAGCGTAGGAGAGGAGAGAGAGGGAGGAGGGGACGCGTATGCGCTGTGGGGTGTAGGACTCGGGACGGGGGGCGCCGCTCCGTAGAGTAGAGGATTCCTAGAGGAGATAAAGGGGGTGAGCGTAGGAGAGGAGGCGAGAGGGGGGAGGGGACGCGCATGCGCTCTGGTGGTGTGGGACGCGGGAAGGAAGGACGTTGCCGCTGAATGGAGGCATAAAAACTCAGCACGGGCGCAATGGATAGCGGTATCATGAGAAGACAGGCAGTTCCATCCAAGAATCAAGGCATGAGAGTAGCGAGGCAGAACGACAAACTCAATGTGGTACAGAGCGTCGTCTATAAAAACACGGACATTGCACGCTCCCAAGGGGTCACATCTACTCGGCTCTTGCTGCACGTAGCGAAAACGCAAAAACAGGTGTCGCGAGTTTTTTTGAGCTTAAAGGGCCGTGAAACATTTTCCAAAAATTTTAACTACGTGTGTATTGAGAATCCTGGACGTACATTCAATAATATACCTCGTCTAGTTTCATCGTCCGGGTTCATTTAATAGCTATAAAAGCACAGTTTCGATTCCACGCTCACGTTCCCCTCAACTGTACAGCTGACGTCACTTTTAGTCAGCCAATGAAAAAGTCTCTCTCGTCCACCTAACATGGTGACGCAGCGATGTTTGCTGAGCCATAGTTGACCGAGGTTCGTAGCATCATACCGTTTCGATTGCGGCGCCGTAAAGCCGTCGCGAACCTTTCGCGTTGTTTCCACTATGTTAGATTGTGCGGCACTGTCTGACGACGCGCACGGTAAGCATAGCGAGGACTAAGCCACCCAAGACACGCCGTAATACTCAACCTAACGCAACCAGTAAGAAAAATACTGGGACGCTGCGCCGAGTGATCGAAGGCAGCACGTGACGGAGCCTGGATGTACTTGAAAGGTGAACCAAGCAGATCACTCGCTGTACTTCCACAGTATACTCGTACACAGCTCAGAGCGCAAAAATTGCTGTGTTATTTTTTGTCCTAGGTTGCCTATAAATCTATCATTTTGAAACAAAAGAAAGCTAACGCTCTGTTTATAACTTCTCTTACCATGACGTTTCACTGACGTCACATGTTAGTGCCATGGCGGCCGGTAGGGCCACATCGTCGTTTAGGAACCCGAGAAAACTGCGACTTCAAACAGGCGTAATTAATTATAGACTGCATTTTACGCCGAAATATTTCGGAATCGGCATGTCTAATCCTTATTGAAGCAGGAAAAATTACAAGGGGGAGCTTCATTTTCGTTTCACGATCCCTTGAAGACGAAGCTGGTCAGAAATCACTGACACCGCTGGTCTTCTATCGACAAGCGCGGGAACGGCAATAGCTTCGGCATAAACTATAATTTCGTTGGCAGGGAATAAATTAGGTCTTCAGTAGTTCGCTGAAATCTCAATTCTGCCTCCGGAACAGCTTATTCAGTTTTCCTCGTGGGCAGCTTCAGGTCGGCGGATGAGTGGAGACGGAGAACATCGACGAGGGGATGGAGACTGACGGGTAGAGTAGCCTGGGGATGCAGAAGGCGCGTCGTCGGAATGTCGAACTGTACAAGCAGGACGGAATGTGTAGTCTGAATTTATTGCTTTGTGGCCGTGTAGAGTCGGAATACCAAGCATGGCAGGCGGCAAGATCGTGCTACATGGCCAGCACATCCGCACGAGAAACAGATGGGCTGGTTGTCTTGTGTGCGCCACGGATTGAAAGCAGGGGCCGCAGATTCAGCGAAATGTGGCCGAGCCGGCTGAAGGGTCTGCGGTAGCGGACCGTACTTTGTCGTCGGTGTATAGTTTCCAGTCGTGGTTAAAGGTGAAGAGAAGATGGGCATAGGCGCGCACTGCACAGCGGCAGACGGCGGCCTCGGCTTGACAACTGCAGCCACGTACGTAAGTTCCACTGTCGCTGGAGCCGGCTGATGAGCAAGTGGTACGATGTCAGCGACTTGTGCGTGTATGACTTTGTTGGTTCACGTGAGTGACGCAGAGACCTAGCGTGTTGCTCAGAGTCTCGATACCAACCACCATTATTGTTCAACTCGGTGGACTCGGGGACCGGTTCGCTGTCCGCGCCTTTGTTAGCAGTGCAGAGGGAGGGAAAGGAATGTCCTTCTGTGACACACTGGCAGGGCCGCAGCTGCGCAGTGGCGCACTCAAGAGTTCACCACAGTACTCCACCCCTAGTAATGGTGAAACGTGAATTGTCGTTGCAGTGCAGGCTAAGTTTATAAACATTACAAATGTATTCCTATGAGGCAGGCGCCATGTCGGGTTAACGTAAATTTTATACTTAAGTGCCATCCACTGTAGTTGGTCCACGAAGCAATATCCATCCTCGCAAGCACAAGTGCTACGTATCAGATTACTGCTTCTGGTATAGGTAATACTCATGTTACTGTTGGCATCGTTACGCAACTGTAAAGAACTGGTTAAATGAAACATATGCGACTGTTGAACAAAATGTTGTCTGTGCGTACAACACTTGTATATATCTTTAACGTCATTTCGTAACGTTTCGCTCAATAAAAACATAACGACCCAGTCACCTTGCCTCCGCATGCTTCGCATAACGTCGATTCCCATGGTACTTGGCATCTGCCAAATTTTTCACCTTTTTGTTCGGCACGACTGCGCAGCTGCTTGCTCAGCCCGAAGCTTGCGGACGGCGGGGCAACCGAATACCTCTTGCAGTCTTGCTTTGAATGTCGTCGAGGTCAGAAATTCGGATTCATGGTTGCGCAACCAAATGTTGGCGACTCCGGAGAGCTAAAAGCTGACGAAGCTGAGCTGGTCGGCTTCAATCCATTTATTAGAGACGCTGACTTTGTCGTATAATGATAACCAATCGTCCACGTCTTGATCTTCAGCGCTACTGAAGATGGGAGGATCTCGTTGACGTGGCGTACATGAACAGGCGACTGCCGGCGACGCCTGGGGAATACTGCTCTGCCAAGTGTTGTCGGGCACAATTGGCACGGGCGGGATTGTCCGGTTTTAGAGTTCCAGGTCTGGAAATACCAGCACCTCCACCAAATGTCAACAGCCATTCTGGTTGACGAAGTTCTCAGGCTTAGAGGCGAGCAGCGAGATGTCACACACGTAACAACACCGAAATGAAGCTTTTTACGACAAAAACCGTCGTCGTTCTCTCTTGTCAAGCCGTAGCCCCACTAGTCATTATTTCCAGTACAGGAAGTAATGAGTAGCTAACAAAGAAAACGAGCCCTTCAATTTACACTTCATTCCTTCATTCTGCTGGAAAAAGGTGTGTTGTTTTGATGAGTTTTATTGAAATAATGCTGAAGTTGAACTATTTTATTTTGCAGTCGCTGGGCAGGGACGGCAAGGATTATTGGAGTTGCTTAAATGAATAGTTCACCATTTTCTACACTAATCGCGCCAAAGTGAAGCATGGGTCAGTTGAGTAGCTTAAGTCGCTGTAGAGCTGCTTGATGCTTCGGTGGATGCCATTTGACCCACGTAAGAGTGTCATCGGCAATAGTCGTTTGACTCTTTCAGAGTCATTTGACTCTTCCTAAGAGTGTCCGGAGACGATCCTAGCGCACGCCGACTGTGACCCAGCAGGAGAGTTAAAGAGTGTCGTATACGTGGCAAGTCAGAACTCTCCGATAACAGTTACACAAGCTTCTTATATGGCGATAGCATTTATATGGACACTCTCGGCGGATTTTGGCCGTCGCTGTCATGTCCGGATACATATATGTATGTATATATATATAAAAAAAAGGCAGAAATAAAAATTAATCAGAACATAAAAACTCCGAAACACCCCGACCGCGACTTCGAACCAGCGACTCCTCGCTCCGCAGCGCGCCGCCCCATAGACAACTAAAGCGCGTGCCATTCCTGCGCCGGAATGTTAAATGAGCAGTGACATCAATTTTACGCATGTCGCATTTTTTTCGTCAACGTGCACTAATCGATGCCCTAGTAATGATTCGGTACTCATAATGCAGCAGAGAGACGAAATAATATATGTAATAACGATTAGTATGACCAGTATAGAACGCAATTCGAAACGGGTGCAAAGCCCGCCAGTTTTCAGCGCTGCCAGCGCTGCCAAGTGGTCACGCCCCATCTGATCACGTGGCCACACGAAATGGTGACGCGAGTTTCAGCTGACATTTCGTCTGCTCGGCGTGCACGTGTAGGCATGTCTGCGCCACCCCCATCGTCGTCGCCGCCGTCGTCAGCATCCACAAGCGAGGATGAAAACACTGAGGAATGTGGAATCGCTGCGATTCGCGATGAGGCGCATCATTTTCGGTTCGATCCTCTTCAGAGCAGTGATTCTGATATCGACGCTCGACCGAGCAGCGACGAGGAGGCAGCTGGAGCGCACGCTTGCGCTATGCTGGCTGGCAAGACATGTCACAACTACGCATATGAACGCTGCGTGCGTCTTACTTGTTTGAAATGAGATTTATCTAAACCCTACGTTCTGTAATGGTGCACTTTGATCGGTTATTGTCCTGTTTGCGTCTACCTAAGCATAAGCAATGTTTCGTAATAAGTGGTGAGTTAGTAAATGTCGCGATGTGTGTCAATTAAGGCCCAACCACATGCACGCGATTTTCAAGCTACGGCGACGAGCGACAGCGACAAACGAGCTCCGTCGCACTGTCGCGTCGCGACGGCTGCAACCACATGTTGGCGACAAAGTGCCATTGTTGCTAGGTTCAAAACTATCGCGTGTGTAGAAAACAGATTCGAAGATGGGGCTCGAAGACAAGGAAGAAGAGGTGGCCAGCGGCACGTTCTATTTTTTTTATTCTCGTTCGGTACGAAATAAACAGAAGATGTATCGATGCTGCGGTCTCTCTGGCCCTTCCGAAACACAGGGTGCCGTGACCAGGATCCCTGAAGACAGACGTGAAGACTTCAACCCCCTTCGCACCAACGGGTTGAAGAAGGAAGCAGCGGCGTCTGGCTCACCACCGAACCATCGCGGGAAGGACCAAGACCGATGACCGTTGGACAAGCAGCTACACAGGCAAGCACTCTTCCCATACGATTTTAAGCATGAACAGAGAAGTCCTGTCGAAGAAGCGGAAGACGCTGCGATCAAATGTGACAACGCTGACGAGCGAAACCGATAAGAAGCTGGAGGAAGATGCAGATAGAGCGCAGCTAGTCACGTTTCTAAACCAGTTGAAGAGTACGTCACAGATGTTAAAGCAAGTCAATGAACAGATTGAGTCGCTAATCGATGAGGAAAGCGCGGAAGCAGAATTTGAAAGAGTCTTGCAATATGAGATGAAGATCATCGCAGCAACGACCAAAAATAGAAGAGCGATTACGCGAGTTGGAGCAAGTGAATCAACTAACGACGAGAATAGTGACAGACCAGGCGGGCGCAGTGCAAGGTACTAACCACAACTCGGATATGCAAGAGCTTGTTAAGTTGCCGCGTCTGGAGATGATCAAGTTCGATGGAAAAAGAACAGCGTGGCCTAGGTTTTGGCATCAGTTCGAGACATCGGTGCACAACAGGTCAAACATGCCAAAGAGTCAAAAATTTAATTACCTCCTGGCGTCGCTCAGCGGAGAGGCAGCGTCTCTAGTGGAAGGTCTACAGTTCTCAGATGAGAATTACGATCATGCAGTCGATCTCCTGAAACAAACGTTCGGCCAACAAGACAATTTAAGAGATACGTACATAAAAGAGTTAGCAAGCGTGGAGGCTGTGAAGAGTTCAAAAGATGTTGATGGACTGAAGAAACTCTTCCAAAAGTTGCAAGTGAACACACGAGCGTTGCAGTCGTTAGGAGCTGAAATGGACAGTTATGCCACGGTGATAATGCCTGTCGTGAAAGCTGCGCTACCGGTGGACATGAGGATTGAGATAAAGATGAAAGAAATTGAGAAAGGCGCAGGTAACAGACCATCAGTGGACGAGTCAGGCTCAACATCGAGAGTTAGCTCGCGTCGTTTGAAAGAAATCATGGAGTTTCTAAACATATATGCACGCAGTAGAGAAGAAACAAGCGAGGAGAAATACGCCGAAAACCAGTCGGCACGAGTTACGAGAGGTCCAAGAACATCTACGCTACAAAGCACCTCGATGAAAAAATGCATTTTCTGTGAGATGACTGGACATCACACGGAAGATTGCCGAAGAAGCATGACAATGGACCAGAAGAAAGCGTTGCAGAGGGAGCGCAGGTGTTTCAGGTGCACTAGGCCGCACCACACGGCGAAGATATGCCGCGCCAACGTACGCTGCAAGACATGCAAGGGAAGACACGCAACATCCATGTGTCGACCGCGTACACCTGGAACGACCGATCAACAGGTGAGAGACGGTGGTGGACACATACGTGCAAGCTCGCAACATGACAGAGTAGACTCCAGCAAGTCCTGCAATATGCACGCACAACAGTCTGGCGAAAACAGGTGCATACTACTGCAAAGAGCCTTTTCATGGACGGAAGGAGAAGAAAATGGGTGCTACGCACGGATTATGCTGGACAATGGGAGCCAGAGGACATTCATCCTCAAAACATTGTCGAGAAGAATAGGGTGCAAGATAAAAAGATCTGAAACAATCACCGTTGGATCGTTTGGAGGAGGAGAGATGGAACTCGACATGACCGTCGTCAAAGTGAACGTGGGGAATAACCCTACATCAGATGAAATCACTATCGAGGCACTCGAGATAGAAGTGATATCCTTCGACGTACTACCATCACCACCGTTGGCAATACAAGACAAAGCAAGAGCTTTAGGAATTTCTTTGGCTGATGACAGAAAGAAGGCTGCAAGACAAGCGGAAATCTTGAAACTTCAATACTAATTGGAGCAGATTATTACTGGGCGGTAGTGACCGGTCGCATTCGAGAAATGCACCCGAAAGTAATGGCAATAGAAAAGGTGTTGGAATGGACGGTGCAAGGTGCCGTGGATTTTCGTTCTATGCCAATGAAATCATCGACAGTTATGGTCCTCAAGATTAGTGCCAAATCGGACACGATCGTCGATGAACTACAGAAGTTCTGGGATTTAGAAAGCATGGGAACCACGGAGAAACCAGCGACAAAGATCAACGATGACCAGGTCCTACAATACGTCAGAGACACAATGGAGTTCAAGGCAGGAAGATATCAAGTGCGGCTACCATGGAAGGAAAACGTCACCATGGGTGACAACAAGACGATTGCAGAGAAGAGGCTAATGCAGGTGACAAAGAAATTATGCAAGGAGCGCGATGACCTTCAAGCATACGACAAAGCTATCCGTGAGTACTTCGACAAGCAAATAGCAGAAAAGGTCGAAGAAGATGATGGGTCAGAAATGCAGACCAAATTTGTTTATTATATGCCACATCAGGCAGTAATCAAGAAAGAAAGAACAACGACAAAGATACGAATCGTCTTCGACGCATCGTCAAGCCAGAACACAGGACAATCATTGAATGACAACCTAGAGAACGGGCCGAACCTTAACCCAGACATCACTAGTTTGTTGATAAACTTTCGACAGAACAGGATTTCCATGTCATCAGACGTGGAAAAGGCGTTCCTGCAAATAGCGATACACGAACATGACCGGGACGCATTGCGGTTTCTGTGGTGGGAAACAACACCAAGCGAAGTAACGCCAAGCCCGATGATAAGAACATGGAGGATGACGAGAGTAACTATCGGTACAACACCAAGTAGTTTTCTTCTAGCGGCAACGATTCAGCGGCACCTGGATGAATTCGAAGAAAAATATCCAGAAGTTGTGGCGCAACTCCGGAAGGGAATTTACGTAGACGATGTCTTACTAGGAGCCAACGAGCACTCGACAGCGGCTAAATTATACAAAGAAGCAAGAGACATTTTTCGCAACGCTGGAATGAACTTAAGAAAGTGGACTTCAACTCACGCCAAACTACGAAGTTTAATTGATGAAGAAGGGGATGATTTGGATAGAGGAATCAGAAAGGAAGGACAAATCAAGGTTCTGGGAATGAAATGGAGTTTCGTAGACGACGTGCTGAGCTTTCCTGACACTACGTGGCGAAAGGATATGGATACGAGCAAGCTCTCCAAACGACAAGTACTGCAAGCCACGGCAAGGCTCTATGACCCTCTAGGTTTTTTGACGCCATTTTCAGTTAGAGCAAAGATAATGCTACAAAAGATTTGGATGGACAAACTAAAATGGGACGACCCATTACCAAGCCAGCATCAATCAGAATGGAAGGATTGGGCAGAAGAGCTTGAATACCTGGACGAATTCACTATCAACAGATGCTACGACAACGTGCAAGCTGAAGTAAAAACATCGACCCTACACGTTTTCTCAGATGCAAGTCCAATGGCGTATGGAGCAGCAGCGTTCATTGTCACGGAATATTCGGATGGAAGCAATCAAGCCAGTTTACTCATCACCAAAGGTAGAGTGGCTCCAATCAAGAAGATTACGCTGGCAAGAATGGAGTTATTGGCTGCCACGGTATCAGTTCGATTAGCCACTCATATAACTAGTAATTTCAACAGGAAAATAAGGAGCGTGAGATTCTGGACTGACTCTCAAATTGTATTATGTTGGATCAAGTCAAGCAAGACGAAGGATCTGTTTGTTACCAACCGCACAGCAGAAATCAAAAGCAAATCCCACGAGAGCCAATGGAGTTATGTCAAAAGCGACGAAAATCCTGCAGACTTGATGACCAGAGGCATTAAGATAAAACACTTGTTGAACAACGAGTTATGGTGGAAAGGCCCCACTTGGATCAATAACGAAAAGCAAAGGCCTGATTATGATATCACAATGGAATTGGACCATGATGAGCTCAAAGACGAAGAAGAGCTGGTAGCAAGTCTAACTACCACAACTAGTCAAGAAAATATAATCGACGTCAGCAGGTTCGGATCATACAAGAAGGCACTTCGAGTCACAGCGTGGGTAATGCGATACATTGGAAATATAAAAAGAGAAGGGAGAACAGGTTCACTAACAGGAGAAGAGTTGGACAAGGCCGAGTTGGTGCTGATAAAGCAAGAACAGAAGATCTTACAAAACGTAGTGACGCGAATAAATGGCAAGATGAAGCTATACGGCACGGACATATTCGAAGACGATCAAGGTGTCCTAAGAGTGCAAGGGAGGCTGCAATGGAGTCAATTAAGCTTTAATTAAAAGCATCCCATTGTTTTGACGAGACAGAGCCACTTTTCAGAACTCTTGGTACATGATGCACACCAAACAGCCATGCACGGTGGTGTTTCGTCGACATTGACTTATATAAGGACGAAGTTTTGGATTGTTCGTGGCCGCCAGTTGATAAAACACGTCATAAAGAAGTGCATCACGTGTAGAAGATTTAATTCTAAACCAATGATGCAAGAAGTGGCACCACTCCCAGAAGACAGAATAACCAAAAGGAGGCCATTCGATACGATTGGTGTAGATTTTGCCGGACCGCTACATGTTCGAGAGGAAAATAGTAGTAAAACTACGAAGTTCTACATTGTGATATTTACCTGTGCCGTCACAAGAGGTGTACAACTGGAGCTGGTCAAGAAGATGTCATCAGAAGTTTTCATACAAGCATTCAGAAGATTTGTTGCGAGAAGAGGATTCTGTTCTACAATTTGTAGTGACAACGCAAGAGCCTTCAAGAAATCTGAGAAAGAGATAAACAAAATATTGAAGATGGAAGACGAACAGGTGCAACACTATACTAGCAACCTGCGAGTAAAATGGAAGTTTATTGCCGAGTTAGCTCCGTGGTGGGGAGGCTTTTTATGAAAGGCTCATCAGAAGCGTTAAGACCTCAATGAGCAAGGCTATAGGAGCTCGACTGTTGAATGAAGAGGAACTACGAACCGTGGTTGTTGAGGCAGAAGGAGTCATCAACAACCGGCCTCTTATGTGTATGATGATCCCAACGAGCCACATCCAATAACACCGGCGGATATTATCGCAGGCAGGCAGGTCATCAACAATCAAGAAGACAGCAAATTTGGAGAACTTAGTTTACTGAATTACTGGAGCCAAAGGAAAGAGGCAATGATAACATGGTGGACCAGATGGAAAAAAAGAGTATTTGAAGTAGCTAAAATGTGCAAGCAGAAAAACGACTGGTCACACAACTGTACGAGAAGGAGATATACTTTTGCTTGGAGAATCGCATAAAAGAACACATTGGAAACTTTGCAAGGTTGAAAAGATTTTCCCAGGCAAGGATGGACTTGTGAGGACATGCCTACTTCGGACATCTGAAGGAAAGCTAGTGAAAAGACCCATTCGACTTCTGTATTCTCTCGAAGGCTGCTTCCGTTGAATCTGGCCGGCGGGAAGATGTAGAAAACAGATTTGAAGATGGGGCTCGAAGACGAGGAAGAAGAGGTGGCCAGCGGCACGTTCTATTTTTTTTATTCTCGTTCGGTACGAAATAAACAGAAGACGTATCGATGCTGCGGTCTCTCTGGTCCTTCCGAAACAGCGTGCATGCCGATCATTTGCGAAAAGAAGTTTAAAAGTAGGTCGATTACAACATGCCAAATTTATTAGTGTCTTGTGTGGCATAAAGAAGCCATAAAAACGTTTCGCTACTTCCTTTTTTCGCAATCTTTTGTTTAACCGCGATAAGGTGCCAAGAAGCGTACGCTACGACGGCTAAGACACACTTTACATGACGATTTGACATTGCAGCAAGCTACCGCAATTGCAGCAAGCTACCACAGAAACATCAAAGCAAGCCGTCGATAACAAGATTAACGACAAAATACGGCCTCTGCGTCACTCTCCGCGTGAGATGTGACTATAAAGAAGGTAGTCTGTATCTTGCATTCCTTGAAGTACGTGCGGATAACAAGCATCAAGAGCAAATTTCAACGGAAGCGAGGGTCAGGGGTGCCGCCATGTTGCCGGAAATCGTCACGCTCACTTCCGGGCGACAAGCGATTTTTTCTAGTTTTCCTCCGCGACAGCAAATCGTGTCGCTCGTCGCTGTCGCTCGAAAATCGCGTGCATGCGGTTGGGCCCTTATAGTGTATACTGCTCACAGGCTGAAACGCGACATGAAAAACAGTGAAACGCGGAGGCCTGGCGTTTTTATTCCGTGAGCGCGTTGTGGGGTAGCGTTGCGAAAGGGTGCATTAAAGTTTTCACTTTCTCTCTTATTTGAAGAGCACCCTTGCAGCGCACAATGGTTCCACGGCACGCTGGCACGTAATGCGATCGAGATCGTAGCTTCGAATAATCACATTCGCGCTCACGACTGTACGACAAATCTCCCGAAGCGGCACAACGAGAACGCATGATTCACACGAATGCGCTGCACGAAGCAAGCAAAACAAAACAATCAAAACCGAACAAGTGACGCTGTTGCCAGGCAGCCTGGCGGCGCCAGGCGGTACCACAAGTAGTCACCACGATGACAACAGTAAAATTGTCGACGTCAGCATTGCTCGTGCATCGTCACTCAGCGCCCTGAGGCGTGGCCTAGGAGCTCGCTGAACACGTCAAAATACTGTCGATGTCGCATGGCATGAAAGCGCCGTTGAGCCTTTGTACGCTCTTTGCGCTCGACATAGAATAAATTTTACGTCACGGACGCAATTCATGATTCGATAAAAAAAAACTCATGCATACCAATCAATCAAGTCAATGCCACATCTCGAGTTTGAAATTTGATGCCACTGCTCCTTCAACGGCAGTCTATTTGTATTCACCAATTAACGCTGGGAATACGCAGATCTCAGAGGAGCTTGAGCGTGTTTTCAATGACGCAACGCTCCTAGATTATCTTTCAGTTTGAAAACTGCCCTTGAGACGCGCACGAAAAAGGGGCCCCTTTTTGTATCCACTCGTGATGTGGAGAAGGAGGAAATAACTTTTATTAAAAACGCCAAGATTGGGAAGAATGGGCTCCCTTCCCTAGCTGGCAGCCATGAGTCCTTTTGCTCTGGCGGCTTCCTCGGCTTGCCGAAGGAGTTGGAGTTGCACTTCAGGGTCCTGGCTTTGCAGTGCGGTCTCCCACTGTTCTCCATTATTGCATTTTATATTCTGCGCTCTCGCTCTGTCGCAAGCCCACAGTATATGATTTTGGCCTGCCTTTTCCTGAGAACATCTGCACAAATCTGAATACAGTTCCGGGTAGTAGTAGTGGTAAGCGACCGGATTCGGGAAAGTGTTCGTCTGTAAGAGGCACCATGCCGTCGCCTGCTGCTTGCTTAGCCAGGTGTGTGCCGGGGGAAAGCGGGCCCTTCCTAGTCTGTAGAGTTTTGTAATTTCCTCATAACTAATCATTCGGTCTCTGTCCATCCCAGGGCTTCGAGCTGCGCCTGTTCGGGCAGCCAGTTCTCGAGCAAGGTCGTGGGCGATTCCGTTACCGGGGAGGGAGGAATGAGCAGGCGCACACATAATATGAACAACCCGCTCGGCGCCAAGGTTAGCTAGAATTCTTAGCGCTTCTGGTGAGATTCTGCCCTTAGCATAATTTTTAATAGTGGTTTTGAAGTCGCTCATTATGACTAAAGCTTTTGTGGAGGCTAGGGTTAGTGCTATAGCCACCTCCTCCGCCACTTCTGCCTTTCCTGTACATACAGTGCCCCTGACCTTGGAGTCTCTATGACTTTCGTTGCCACTATCGCAATTTTCTGGCCATTCTCGTATTCCGCTGCATCTGCATAGACCACGTCCCTGGCGTTGCTAAATTTCTTATGTAGTGTCTTCGCCCTTTCCATACTTCTTTCCTGGTGATGCTCAGCATGCATATTTCTAGGTAATGGAAGTACTATGATATGTCCCCTAAGTTCCCGCGGAATGTCTTTTTCGACCCCATGTTGGACGTCGTACGTGACCCGAATTGTGTTCAATATATGTCTGCCCGTGGGGCTCTGTGTTAACCGGTCATACTGTGCCACCGTGTGGGCCTCTATAAGCTCTGCAAGCATGTTATGTAGTCCTAGCGCCAAGAACTTGCCGTTCGACGTATTTACCGGTAGACCTAATGCTTGCTTACACACTTTCCTAATGAGGCACTCTATTTTGCTCTGTTCGGCTGCGTGTAATTTAATATATGGGGCAACATACACGATGCGACTGACGACAAAGGCTTGGATTAAGCGAACTAAATTGTGCTCCTTCATTCCATAGTTTTTGTTAGCTATTCTTTTTATTAGCCTGATTGTTTGGTAAACGCTGCTCTCTAGTATCCTTGTAGTTTCTCCATTGTGACCATTTTCGGATATACGGAGGCCTAGAACTCGTAGGTTCGCTACCGTGGGTATTTAATTTCCGCCAACGAATATCGCAATGTCTTGCCTCTCCTGCAAGATTTTTCGTAGCCTACATGTGGGTCTAAAGATGAGCAATTCTGACTTTTGAGAAGAGCATTTCAGCCCCTTACTTTCAACAGATCTCTCTACCGTGTTAACGGCCTCCTGTAATATCTCTGCAATTTTGCCATCGCTCCCATCTGTCACCCAGAGGGTGATGTCATCTGCGTACACACTATGCCTGAGGCCTTCTATTTTGTCGAGTTCTGCGTTAGGCCGATCATCACCACATTAAATGAAAAGGGACACAGCACGGAACCCTGTGGCGTTCCCCTACTGCCGAATTCTATCTCTTCGGACATTGCTTCTCCGATTGCAATTCTTGCAGTGCGCTTGGATAGATCTCGCACGTACGCGGAGGTGCGCTGTCCTATCCCCAATGTCTGAAGATTCTATACTATGGCTCTATGTGTGATGGTATCGAAGGCTTTAGTGAGATCGAGGTCAAGAATAACCTTACAGTCTAGAGATCGGGTTCCTCGTCTAGTATCTGATGCTTAAGCTGTAACATTATGTCCTGCGTTGATAACTTTGGTCTGAAGCCGATCATGGTGTGTGGGAAGAGTACGTTCTCCATGTGGTGAGTGAGACGCGTAAGGATGACACGCTCCAGCAGTTTGCCTACGCATGACAAGTGAAATCGGTATAAGGTTCTCCAAGTGTGGTTTCTTTCCAGGCTTCGGAATCGTAATGATCTGGGCAGTCTTCCATTGACTTGGAATGGTTCCACTCTCCCAACACTTATTCATGCACTCAGTTAGGGCCTTAATGGACTCGTCGTCCAAGTTTCTGAGTGTCTTGTTAGTTATTCTACCGGAGCCCGGCGCAGACCTTGGATTTAATCGAGCGAGCTCGAATCTAACCTCTGCCTCCGTTATACTAGCATTGAGATTAACGTTTTCTTGCCCCTTATACTCGGGAAGTGGTGCTTTGGTTCAGTCTGCAAAGTACTTTTGCCGTATTTCGTGGAAGAGCTCTTCCTCTGTTCCTTCGTAATTATGTATTACTTGTCGCAGATTATGCCTCCGTGCAGTTTTTGTGCTCTTTGGGTCCTGGAGACTTCGGAGAATGTTCCAAGTCTTGGACATCCGCACTTTCCATTCCATCAAGTCACATGTGTCTTCCCAGTGTTGTTGGGTCAGCCTATTCGCATGTACTTCTATCTCCTTGTCTAATGCAGCTACTCTCTTTCTTAAATTACGATTGTGCTTTTGACCCTTCCATCGCTTTTGGATACTATTCTTTGCCTCCCACATGTGCAATACTTTGCTGTCCACCTCCGCAATCCTCACCTCCTTAGGAACGATTTCGGTGGCCTTATTTACACTCTGTTGGAGTTTCTCCGCCCATTGCTCTATATCCAGTATTGCCTCCTCCGCATCCTCCTCTCTGATCTTTCGGAAAGTGTCCCATTCTAAGAGCGCAATTTTTCTACCTTTCGTTCTCTGAGGGGCTGTATGCACCGTTGTAACTATGATGTAATGATCGCTGCCAAAATTCCGCTGCGTGTAAACCCATCACGAATCAGGTACGTTGTTCGTAAATATTAAGTCCGGTGTCGTGTAATTACTTACGCTGTTTCCTATTCTACTGGGTGCCTCAGGATTCGTTATCAGCATAAGGCCCTCATATTGAGCGTCAGTCTATAAGTTGCGACCTTTAATATTCTCCATGGTGTATCCCCAAGCAGCGCGCGGTGGGTTAATGTCGCCGACAATGACGACAGCATGTCTGTCCGCTATGCTCAACGCTTTGCGGAAAAGTGGACCAAACTTCGGGTTTTGTCGGGTTGGACTGTAAATGTTAAGCACAAATATGCTGCCCTCTCCCTACGGGAAGGGATTATTTCTGTCAGGACGTGGTCTATGCTGTGCCACCCGGTGCCGTGCTCCACAGCTGCGAGGTTTCTGTGTAGTAGAGTCGTGACAGTCCCTTTCTCGCCAGAAGTACTATACCATTTGTACCCCGACCATTTTGCCGTCCCCCCCGGTCTCCTGCAGGGCGATGACATCTGGTGCTCCCTTGTTGATAACGAATTGCTGCAGATTATCTCGTTTTCTACGGTAGCCACGACCATTCCACTGCCAAATCCTGTACTGATTTCGTGGTGCCAGGTTTGTTTATGGGATCCTCCCCAGTGAGCTTGCCACTTTCTACTGTGGGTGGTCTGCTATACGGTTTGCTTTTAACCGGTCCCGAACCAGCCGACCTAACGTCCTTTTCCGCGCTCTCTATTGCTGTTGCTCTGTGCTCGAGTCCATCAAATTGTTGTTTCAACTCTACGTACATGTTAGTAATTTGCTTTTCTGGTCCATCGAACATTTCCTTAAACAATCCCTTAACCTCGCTGATTGAGAAGTCACTGGTTTCCGCCACTTTTTCTTGCGCCCTCCTTATAGGTGACGGTGACTCCCCGCTCATTTGTACGGAAACAAATACCGGAGCTCTATTAGGCATTGGTGTTCTACTAACAGAGGGTGTGTTAGTAGTCGTACCCGTTGTCCTCTGCTCCTGAAGGTTCACATTTTCTTCATTGAGTTGTTTAATTTCCTCTCTAAGCATGGAGTTTTCTCATGTAATCGGTTCTGACATGTTTTTAATCTGCGACATTTCCTGTTCTAAAGCGGACCCCATAACATGAGTCGAAGAAACAGTGCCAGAGACCGCACTTGCAAAGCTCACCTGAGCGCTCCTGCCGCCGCGCTCTCGGGTAGCTCTCGAATTGGACCTCGGCTTTGATCTCGATCTGGTTTTGGACCGGGACCTGGACCGCGCTCGACTCTTTCTCCCGGTAAGCCTTGGGAAGGACCCGGATCGGTCTCTTTCCGTGCCGTTCCCGCTGTCCTGCTTGTTTGTGCCTTTGTCCGACTGCTGGCTCGTTGTCTCTTTGTGGCCGTTGTTGCGGAATCCGCTGAATTCCTTGCAGTTGTGACAGGCTTCAGCGCGCGCTGTCCTTGCCTCCTCTTCGTCTCTCCTCGCCCGTTCCTAGCGACGTCTCCTAACCAGGCACGGTATCTTCTATCTTGCCTTACACCTCTTGTCTCCAGTACGGTGATCCTTACCGCATAACTGGCCTTCAACCTCGCACCTGTGATCTTGAGCTGGATTCTTGCTTCCACAGCCTCTGTACACCTTGTCGTTGGGGTTCGAGCATACGTCTGCTCGATGTCCCAGTCTCCCACAACCGTAGCAAACATCAATGTGCTTCCTGTAGAGCGTGCACTTGTCGGAGCTAACGCGAGAAAGATCCAGCCCTGACAGCGTTCAGTTTTCGAACTGATTTTTTTATTATCGCGCTGCACCCGCCGCGCGACCGAATGCCAACTTCTTCTTCCTTGACGAGCGCCGCATTCTGAGGCGCTACAGGGCTCCCCCGTAGAACCTGAGCCATAGGAGTGGCCCAGTGAACATGTTTGGATGTGGGCATCCAGACTGAAGATGGAAGCCCCGCGGACGCGGAGAGCGGCGATATATGCAGGTTTCAGTCGATCGGCAGCCACGACGTCTTCACGACCATTCATGTCCAGCGTGAACGTCTTAGGTGTACGATGGAGTACACGGAATGGGCCATCATAGGCCGGTGTAAGTGGTGGCCGTATTTGGTCACGACGAACGAAGACGTGACTGCAGTCATGCAGATCCTGGCTGACAAACACAGACTGGGGGTGGCGGTCGGCTGGAACTACAGGAGCAAGGTCTCGCAACGTGGTGCGCAGCTCTCTAATGTACGTTGAGGCATCATGAGTGGAGGGTGGCGATGACGGCTCGAAGAATTCTCCTGGAAGACGCAGGGAAACTCCATAGACCAGTTCGACTGATGAGCAGCCGAGATCCGCTTTCAATGCTGATCGGATGCCCAGAAGTACGAAGGGGAGGTGGTCGAGCCAACGTTCCCTTGGCTGGTGAGCAGTGAGGGCAGCTTTCAGTTGACGATGAAGCCGTTCGACCATGCCATTGGCGGAAGGATGGTAGGCCGTCGTGTGGATGTGTCGAATGCCCAGGATATTGGCAAGTGCGGTGAAAAGGGCCGAT
The DNA here is from genome assembly GCA_030522465.1 of Rhipicephalus appendiculatus. NCBI lineage: Eukaryota > Metazoa > Arthropoda > Arachnida > Ixodida > Ixodidae > Rhipicephalus > Rhipicephalus appendiculatus. The sequence goes on along the minus strand of JALIZH010025806.1, from coordinate 9,694 downwards.
TGAAATTGACGACCGCGATCGGTTGTGACGACAGACGGGCAACCAAAGCGCGACACCCAGCCGTTTGTGAAAGCCTTAGCAACTGTCGGTGCTGTAATGTCGGAAATGGGAAACGCTTCCGGCCATCTGGTGAAACGATCCACACATGTCAGCAGGTAACAGGCTCCTTGCGATGGCGGAAGAGGGCCGACGATGTCGAGATGGACGTGGGAAAACCTTGCGTCTGGAGGCCGAAAGGGGGATGTTGCCGTGACAGTGTGACGGTGAACTTTGACACGCTGGCACTCAAGGCAGGTTCGTGCCCAGCGTCGGACGTCAGCATTGATGCTTGGCCAAAGGAAACGAGATGTGACTAGCTTCTGGGTCGCACGAATACCAGGATGGCTCATGTTGTGCAATTGATCAAAAATTGCACGACGAAAAGCTGAAGGCACGAAGGGCCGAGGGGACACCAGTAGACGTTTCGCACGTTATTAATGAGGTAGAAAATGGAAGCAGGCACTCCGTGAAAGATAGAGACGTGGATGAAGAACGAAGACGATGCAGCTCAGGATCGTTGCTCTGGGCAGCTGCTAGCTCTTCCATGTCTAGTGGTGGTTGGGTCGACAAGGCATCGATGCGGGAGAGTGCATCAGCGGCAGAATTTTCCGGCCCATGGACGTGTCTGAGATCCACAGTGAACTCGGAAATAAAGCATAGTTGACGGATCTCCCGTGCAGTGTAATTGCTGTGATTTCGTTGGAAGGCATACGTCAGGGGCTTGTGGTCTGTAACGACGTAAAAGTCCCGGCCCTCCAGTAAATGGCGAAAATGTTTGATGGCGAGGTACACCGCGAGGGAGTTCTCGGGCAAATGTACTGTATTTTGCTTCCGGTGGCTTCAGTTTTTGCGAGAAAAAACCAAGGGGCTGCCAACCGGATACGTGCTGCTCGAGAACGGCGCCAACTGCCACGCTCGATGCATCGGTGATCAGACGAATTGGGGGCATCAGGAACGGGATGTATGAGCATGGCGGCGTCTGCCAGAGCCTTCTTGGCAGTGATGAAGGCAGATGCAGGCGTCCTCGGTCCACTCCAGTGGCGCAGCCGCGTCTTTCTTTATAGCCAGTAGGTCGGTCAAGGGCTTTAGGATTGTGGCACACTTTGGAAGAAAGCGGCGGTGGAAGTTTAGTAGGCCCAGAAATTCTCGGAGTCTTTTCAGTGAAGTCGGGCGTGGAAAGTCTTGAATAGCCTTCACTTTGCTGGCGAGTGGTTGGATACCCTGTGGAGTGACAAGGTGGCCTAGGAACTCGATTGTAGTGACGCCGAAGAGGCACTTATTGGGATTAATTACGAGGCCGTAATCATCCAGGCGGTGAAACAGGGTGCGCAGGTGGGCTTCATCCTCAGGGCCGGATGGGCTTGCGACCAGGAGGTCATCAAGGTAGGCAAATACAAAATCGAGACCTCGCGTGACCTCGTTGATAGTGCGCTGAAAAGTCTGTGCAGAGTTGCGCAATCCAAAAGGCATCCTCACGTATTCAAACAGACCGAACGGGGTGGTTATGGCCGTCTTCGGAATATCGGCGGGTTCTACAGGAATCTGATGGTAAGCCTTCACTAAGTCAATTTTAGAGAAGATCGTGCACCCAGCCAAATTTGATGTGAAATCCTGTATGTGAGGAAGTCGATAGCGGTCTGGTAAGGTGTAGGCATTCAGAGCGCGGTAATCCCCACATGGTCTCCAGTCGCCGGGATCTTTCTTCGGTACCATGTGGAGTGGCGATGCCCAGTTGCTTGAGGAAGGTCGCACAATGCCAAGTTCAAGCATGTGCTCAAAATCCCGGCGGGCGATGGCGAGGCGTTCTCCAGATAGTCGACGGGGGCCGTGTAAAAACGGGAGGTCCAGTGGTCACAATGTGGTGAGTGATGGAATGCTTCACCGGTGACTCTCTGGTGTGCGGCTTCGTGATGTTGGGAAAATCGGCGAGTATCTTTGCATACGGCGAAGCGGGTGTGAGAGCTCGAAGTCCCGTTGAGGAGGAAGTGCAGAGTATACCACTGATAGAGAGGCGCGTGTTCAGATCGATGAGGCGATGAGCATGCATGTCCACAGCAAGGTTGAAAAAACTCCGAGGGAAGTCAGCCCCAAGAACAGCTTGCGAGACGTCAGCGAGGATGAAAATCCAGCGGAACGCACGGCGTAGTCCAAGGTCAAGTGTAAGAGAGCGTTGGCCGTATGTGTGAATGGCGGAATTGTTGATCGCTTGGAGTGGGCAGGTCTGTTCGTTGCGACGGCGATCTGCACACGAGGCCGGTATGACGCTAACCTGGGCTCCTGTGTCGACTAGAAAGCAAGCGCCAGTGATCTTATCCGAAACATAGAAAAGGCGGCATGATTTTTTGACCAGTACCACGTGCCGCCGTCAGTGGCCGGTCGTCACATTTCCCGACCAGGAGCATGGGCGAGTGCACTTGAGCGCAGAGGCACCGAATCGGCGGTGGTACCAGCACACGGTCGATGGTGAGTCGTCCCGCGGCGCGTGGGTTGGCCGAAGTCCCGGAGAGCGTGGGGGCGTCGAGGAGCGACTGTGTATCTGGAACCTGGATGACGTTCGGCGATGCGCAGGTACAAAGTCATCAAGCCGCCTGACAAGGGCGTCCAAACGGTTCTCGATGCTCGCGAGCGCCGGGTCTGCAGCGGTGGCCGGTGGCGGTGTGGTAACGGCGTTGAGGCTATGTGCCCGCGAGTAGTCCGCCACTCGGTCAGCCATTTCAGCGAGTGTGTCTACAGGGACATCTCCCGCAGCCACGAGGACCGGGACCATGCTCTGCGGTAAGCGCTGGAGGAACAACTCACGCAACAGCTTCTCCTCTTGGGGGGCGGAGGGGCCGCCAAGGAGCTGGCGCATGCGTCGCAGGAGCTGTGATGGGCGACGGTCACCGAGCTCTGTAGCCGTGATGAGCTGTTGGAGTCTGCTGTGTTCGGACTCAGACTTGCGGGAAATGATAGCTGCCTTCAACGTGTCGTAGGGATGGCTCGGGTGCGGCGACGCTAAAATATCAGCTAAGTCGTCGGCTACGTCCGGAGGTAAGCAGGACACCAGATGCCAGTACCTGGTCTGTTGGCTGGTGATTTGCCGTAGACGGAAGTGCGCCTCGACCTGCAGAAACCATGTGCTGGGGCTGTTGGGCCAAAATGGTGGCAGGTTGACATGTTGGATTGCAGCAACCGCAGCACCGCTAGGTCTGGCGTCTTCTTGGGCGTCAGGACCGGTAGGATTGGTGGCAGAGCCGGCGGGATCCATGCGGGATGATCGGGGCCGCGTGTTCTTTATCGGGTCACCATTAACTGTCGGAGCTAACGCGAGAAAGATCCAGCCCTGACAGCGTTCAGTTTTCGAACTGATTTTTTATTATCGCGCTGCACCTCCCGCCGCGCGACCGAAAGCCAACTTCTTCTTCCTTGACGAGCGCCGCATTCTGAGGCGCTACGCACTTAACTAGCATCGCACCATACATCACATATCTTGGAACGTGAAATCCCTCGAACGGCACAATCACATTGTCCGTTTTTCCCACCCTTTTCGCATGAAGGACTCCTGGATTCCGTGACGTCACCAGGTTGCTTAGGATGTCGTCAGGGCTCTCCTCCTTGGACACCCCTGTATGAGTCCCTTGGACGTATTCTTCGGGGCTGCCCTGTACGCACTGGTCCCAAATTCCTGCTCACCTATTCGCAGTTTGGTAATGGCCTCGTAGCGTCGGGCTCGAACCTCGGATGGCGTGCTGATGACCAGTATGTTCGGCGTGTTGTTGATGCACATGCTGTCTTCTTGCGCCGTCTCCCGGCTGACCCCCGCGGCGTTGCGCTGGCAGCAATGTATGCGGTCCATCCTATATTCTGAGACGTTAAGCCCACCATGTGGACGCACGATCACTCTATAATCTTCTCCCGGCAGATTGGGCAGCCGACTCGCCTTGATGATTTTTCGTACGTTCTGTTCATTGTTCCACTTGCTTTTTGGCGCGTCCTCGACGAAGGACCTCCCTCGCTGCTTATTTCCCGCCGAGCCGGTCTCCCCGCCGACTAGCGTCTTAGCGCCTCTTCTTACTTCGCACCAGCCTGATTCTTTTCCAAACTCTTCCGGCCGTTTGTCTTCTCCTTCTACACTCACGACCTCCATTTCGGCACCGGCTGAGCACCCGAAGAGGAACGGAGGGCCCCGAACACTCCGACGGCGCGTTCGGCCAAGCTCTCCCCACCGCCACGGCGGCAGAGACACTGGCGTCGAGTGCGCGTTCGTTAAGCTTAGCTCCCGCGTCGGCGTGGTGACCCACAAACCACGGTTGAAGCACCAAAAAAAAAAAGAAATCTGGCCCACCTGTACAAACTTGGTGTCCAGAAGATCCGGGGAACTTCCTTCGTCCACTGGTTCGCGAACTTTAACCAAAAGCCTCAACTGCGTGCCAAGAATCATGTGAAGACTGCAGAGCCGGTACGACGTGCGTCCGTACTCCGTGGCCCCCAAGCGGCAACCCTCTCATAATGTGGAAAGAAAAAAAACGGCGCGCACACCTTGCAGCAGACGCCACCGCGTGGAAGGAGACGCAGACGGGTCATTCCGCGAGCCGCGCTTAAAAAGAAAAAGAAATATCTAAGAGCGCCGGGTTCGGTGTTGTCGACACTTCCAGCGCGTTGCTCAAACAAAAAGACCTAACGACTGCGACAGTAGTTAGTTAACGCTTGACCTGTGTATATCTGCGCGTTCTAGTCGAGCGTCCGTCATTGTGCTTCAGCGGCGCGGTAGATGTACCGAGCTGCTCGTCGTCTGTTTTTTCTTTCGCGTTCTTTACTTTCTTTATCTCATACTCTATCTTTTTTTTTTCGTTTGCTTCCTGTTTCTTACATTCTCTCTCTATTTTCCTCTTTCTTATTCCTTAGGGGAGAGTCGGGAGGTTTGGGACAGTTGGCGTATTTGGTGGATGGAGCTTTCTGTAATTGCAAATCGCGCTTTTCGCGCGCCCAAGGTAAGTTTTTGCTATCTGAATTGTAACGCTCTCAGATTTAAAGCACTTTCTGGATGCTAATATAATTTTTTCTCCAAAAACACACATAAGCGCTGTACTTTTTCAAAGAAAAAGTTTAGGCATTACGACTGAACTTTACCCGCTGAACATTGTTTACTTTGGGAAACGTAGTTTGGGAGGAATGGGACAGTTGAGTTGAGGGAGGAACGGGACACTGTCCCATTACTCTCTATTCTACTGCCACACCGCGTTACACAGCGCAAAAAGAAAAATGTAGGACAGAAGTCCTTACATGTACATTGGGCAAGCATAGTAATGAAGAATTCACCGAGGTTAGCACGACTGTCCTAAAAAAATGAACGCAGTACAGTCAAGACTGCCGCCACAGTCTATAAAAAAATGACGTTTGCTGAAGGATTGCTGTTCTTCAAGTGAAGAAGGCACACTGGCCGTTGCCTTTGACGAGTCTGAAAACGGCATGTCAGGTTTTGATAATGACTGGCATGCCATTTGTGGAATCAACTAGTCTATAATGAATATATTCAAGTGACAAAAGGCGATGTTTTTCTTGACAGTTCTAATAAAAAAAATTGGCGTTCATTACATGGCTAGAGTCAAGAGCAGTAATAACATCTCAGCGTCAGTATGCAGTTCCTGCGGAACGAAGAACAGAGCTCTCAGTTCTACTTTCCTCCTAAGAAAGATAAGGGGACTTTACCTATTACGGAAATTGTCATGAAGCTGCCAGTGTCAAAAACTATCGGTGCAGCAAAGTTTGTGCAACTCCGTTTAATGTTTGACGTTGAACTATCTGCTTATAATGGTAGCTGGAGACCCTTGGACCATTGTGTTACATACGTCCCACTCCTCCCAAGTGATGTCCCACTCCACCCACAGAGGCGGGTGGAATGGGACAGATTTTAGCCATCACAAACTATTTTTTTTACAGCTGCACCAGGAGTCATAGGAACCAGTGCGTCTCAGAAATTTTGCAGCTTGATTAGACCTGTATTATAATCAATCAGACATCGTTCTGCGTTCAAATTCAACAAAACTAAAAATACAATTGTGAAAAGTGTCCCAATCCTCCCGACTCTCCCCTATATGCTGTCCTTTGCTCTCTCCTCGGCTTATTTCTCTCCTCCTAGCCCTCAAACCTCTTCTCGTCAGTCGTATTTTCTTGTCCTACTCCCGTGCTATACCATTCTATACAAGGCTATGCTGTGTTTTGTCAGCGTGCCTTAATCCCCGAGTGGCTGAGAGGCTCGCGTTCGGACAGCCTTCCAGTCCCGCCGCATCGTGAGAAATTTTTATGCGCCAAGATTTTCGCTTTTTCCCTTTCTGTCCAAAATTTCTATATCTCTCTTTTTGCCTTTTTTCTCTCCCTTCCTTGCTATACGCCAGACCAATCAGCGCATGCGTTATGGTAGCAACGCAGAAGATGAATAGGAGCACAAAAATTACACCATCTCCCGCTAAAGGGAACTATGTGTAGATGTGAAGCAGCGGGCGCTAACGCTTACACTGGCGGTGGCGTTGACGCTGGCGCTATCGCAGCGTTGCGCAGGAGAGAAAACTGAGGAGGCGCAAAGCACGCAGTGATGGAGCGGTGTTTCCTACTGGAACATGCCAATCGCTGCTAATGGGCAATGAGAGACAGAAGACTCCGACTGGACACAGAGACCCGCATTCGGCTTTTAGTTAACGCGCACGCTGCGAATTTTTATTGTTCAACAACGCACAGGAGAAATCTCCCACCGGCACCACATTGGAGGTCAAGATCCATTGCCATATATACGGGATGGACAATGAACGGTTGTGCAGCGCGAGCAGTCGGTTTTTTCAACCAAGAAACTCGCTAGCAGACGCTGCCTGCGTCGGCGTCGCGACGCGAGAGAGGGGGGGTAGCGTAGGAGAGGAGAGAGAGGGGGGGACGCGCATGCGCAGTGGGGGTGTGGACGCTGTGGGCAGGGATCCCGAGGGGAGAAGGGGGGAGCGTATTAGAGGAGAGAGAGGGGGGGACGCGCATGCGCAGTGGGAGCGCGGGGAGGGATGCCTAGAGGAGAGAGGGGGGAGCGTAGGAGGGGGAGGCGCATGCGCAGTGAGGGTGTGGTTGCCGCGGGGAGGGATGCCTAGAGGAGAGAGAGGGGGAGAGGAGGTTTTTTATTTTTTATTTTTTTGAAAGGTTTGCGCATGCGCAGTAAGGGTGGTCACGCCGGCACACCACCACCACCACCACCACCACCACCGGATTAAGCTTCGCCATAAGATGCTTCACATCTAAAACAGCGCGTGGCGGTTCATGGGGATGATAGTTTTCGGCCACCACAGACGTTTACGCCCAGCCAGAGCAGCTTCGATGTTAATACTATCGTAATCAGGGTACGACTGAGGCGTTCGGCGCGTCCATTTCTTTGCAGTGGTGAACTAGTGAAGTGTGGTACGGAAGCGTGGAATGTCGTTGACGACCCTTGAAAGAAATGAGTGAGCACGATCGGTCAGCAGCTGTCGTGGAGTGCCATGGTGGGCAATGAAGTCGTGAAGCAAAAATTGTGCGACGTCCGTGGCACAGATTATTGGTAGTGCCTGCGTGATACCGTAGTGTGTCGCGTAATCAGTAGCTACGGCAGTCTACTTCTTCTCGGCCAGACACATTGGCCATGACCCAATGAGATGGAGGCTGCCGCGGTATAAGGGGGCAGTTGGAATGTCCATGTGTTTAAATTGTCCGGCTAGCAATAAGGAAGAATGCTTGAAGTGCTGGCAGGTGATAGAAACAGCAGCGTATCGACGCTGAGGGCAGTAAAGGCCCTGCCAGAAAAAATTGCTGTCATACGCAATGATTAAGCAGGGGCGGCTCCGAGACGTCCAGTGGTTGGGGCGTCGTAAAGCTGAACAACAGCGGAATGTATAGTTTCAAGAAATACAATTAGGTACTCCCCCACGAACAAATGGAGTGATGGGGATGAGTGATGAAAAAGTACACGGTGGAACATAGACCGCAACTGGCATCACTGAGCTGTTCGTTACATACGTCCGTGACGTAAGATGTAGTATATAAGAGGCCAAATCAGGGGGATCAATGGGATGACGGGATAGACAGTCGGCATCCAGGGGTATTTCGCGGGAGTTTCGGCTAAACAGGCATTCTTGAAGTTCTGCATCGGGATCATTGAGGAACACAACCAGCACAGTGCATGGTGATCCACCATTAGTCAGACGATGCGGCCAAACAACTGTCAGTGAGGTTTTCGCACTGCCCAAACGATTGCGACGCACTCAAGCTCAGTGAAGGGAAACCATGCACTCTCAAGAGAAATGGAGGAGAAATAGAGAAAGGGAGAGGAAATACATGGAGGTTAACAAGGACGAACTCCGGTTCGCTACCCTATAGTTGCGAAGGTGAAAGGGCTTGCGAAAGAGAAAATACGAGAAGAGACTCTAAGAAATGAAGAAGACTGGCATAGGCAAAGACGCGGTCCTATCCTTGTTGCCGCTGGGCAAGAACAGCTCCAATTCAATGTCCAATGGTGTCGATTGGAACATCAATAGGGGCTGGTGGATCAAAGTAGGCCAAGAAAAGGTGGGGATGTAAATAGGGCCGTAAATGAACGAAACGCGAATTACTCTTCCGTACCCCCAATAAATCTCCATATTCCTCTTGAGGACTTCCGTGAGAGGACGGGTCAAGCAAAGTTCCGTGGATCTTAATATAATAACAATGTTGGAAGCTTGCCTGTCCAATACTGGAAGGCTGGCTTAAGGATATATGGTTACAAACAGGATGGTATGCGGCCAGGGTTTACTTCTTGTCTTGTTGATTCACGTACGCACTGGTGATCATGCCTTGCTGCGCCTATTTTAAAGACGATAGTCTTTCTTGGGATACTTGAACGCAAAAAATTTTGGTCTTTCTGTCTGTCTGTCGGTAACCCTGATTCAGCTACTCGGCCAAAGTGTAACCACTTTCTGAACGACCAGCCATCTTGAACTGGTATTGCCGTTCATACTTGTGAACATATTGGATCAAAAAGCAAATACTACGCATACCTGAGGCGCAACATTAATATGTAAGTATCACGTCGTATGTTCTTTGATTAGAAAATACACAGATACGTAATTCTAAATACTCTAGTGTCTTTTTAGGGTGTGCTGAAAATGCGAAGCTGTGCATGAACTGCGACGCTTTGAACTAAAAAAGCGCTCTGCCGACGATGAAGTGCTGCCTCTGGCAGTGACCCTTGGTTCAGCACAAGCTCATGTTTTTCGATGGCGTCCATATCTCGCGCAGCGCCGCCTCTATTTTATCAATGCCAGCCAGATGCGGCCAATTCAGCAGCAGAGTAGGCGCTGTCTGAGGCAAAGCAAAACATAGTAGTACGGCCTGCACAACACTATCGTCTTTCGACGACATTTGCAGCGAAGCACGCAGATACGCGGCCAATTTTTTGTTCTTTTGACTCATCACAAACACTTCGCTGTCGTCCTATGAGTCGTGGCCAGTGACACAACAGGTCTCTCTGTGTTCGCTGGAGCTGAACTAGAAGCCTCGCTTCCTTGAGGAGGTTGGCATTGTGGAACACTGGCCTGACGGTCACGCAGTTGGCACTGCGTCCATGAATACAAGAGCAGAACCATCTCTTGAGCCTTCGTTGATGACTTACCTGGTGTCCTGATTCATTGAC